>CAJNOL010000890.1:21879-65408 GCA_905250125.1 Rotaria sordida
TTTTTTCGATTTTTGTGATGCCTATAACTTTTGAAGGGTAGGTCGTAGAAAACGCGGCAACCATTCATTTTGCTCAGAATTTTATGCTCTTTAAGGTGGTAATGTTAAAAATGAATTATTGAAAAGCCTTTTGAGACCTGAAAAATAGGGTTTTGGGTGTTTTAGAAGCCTTACTCCCTTAAATCATCTATGAAATTTTGATATAGGATGCACTTGATAGAGCTCTTCATTGACTATCTGAATCACTATTTGGATTTGAGTTAGATACTTGTTATTATAGAAAAAAATGAAAAATATGTTGTTCTTATAATTTTGTCCACCACTGTAGATTAATAGAATCTAATTCTGATTGAAATCAATTAATATTTTGATAGATGAATGTAGTTAATGATTTATATTCAATAAAATATTTCAATTCATCAAAAATAATTTTAATCTCACTAATTCTTGTTGATATTATATCATCTCGTTGATAAAAATACATTGAACAAGCTAATTCAAATAATTCTTATCCATTTTCTGTAATAATTGTTTTTGTATGTTGAGATTCTTTTTATTTAATATGATATTGAATTCCATTGAGTAATGATTCATTTAATATAATATGTAATTTACTAATATAGATATTTTGTATATTCTATATAATAATTGATATTGAATTATTTTGTTTTGTTATTAATAATAAATAAGATTCATATGGATTTAACGCATTAATATCAAGATCATCATTTAATTGTTACTAATTAGAAATAATATAAAATCGATATCGTTGATCAAAATAAGGAAGAAAATAATATATCACAAAGAAAGAAAGCTAAAGATGATTCAAGAATATCATCATATTCAATTAATTCACGACCAAATGATGTAGCAAGTACACACACGAGTATCAAGTAGACCATCATGATTAATTAATGTTGAATTTTTTCGTGCTTCACTAAGTAATTGTGAAAGATGATTGAGTTTTGTTTAGGTAAATTTAATCGATTATTGAGAGGATTTTCATCTGGATGAAAAATAGAAATATCACGTGATAATCTTGAACGTAAATTTGAAGTTCCTTTATTAGATATTTTTATTACATTTTGATTTATTAATTTTGATTCGGCAATTTGACTTTCAAGTTCATGAATATTTTCATTACATCTTTCTAATGCAGCTCATTTTAACTCAAGATCTTTTTTATACTAGAATAATATGTATTAAGTGAACTTGATTCTGATGGTAAATCACGTACAATGGTTCCAATTATTTTTGTCATTTTGTTACTTAATTCCAATGAAGAAAATTTTAATTCTGATTCAAGAATAAAATCTCGTGTAATACAAATATTTTTTTTTTGTAGAGCATTGTAAGATAATCATTAAATGTCCATTGTAAACTAATCCATTCGAGAAGTGTAGCAAAATATCGAATTGATGTCATCATACCTATGTCTGTCGTTGTATTAATCATATGTTCAATAAGTGTACGTAAATCTTTTTGTGTTGATCGTGTGGGAAATAATTGTGCACGTCCAAATGACCAAACGAGACCACTATTAAAATGTTCAAGTAAATGTTTACGAAATTGATATTTTGCATCAGTAAATGATTGAATCATGAAGGGTGTGGGTGTAGAGTATGGATGTGGGTTGAGAGAAGATCTGCTCAGACCCACATCCACCCCTAGAGAATATACTGAGTTAAGGGTACCCAAAAAAGTACCCAGTTACCAGTATGTCACAGGAACTGTTGGGTGCCAAAGTACTTATAGGTACTTTCAAGTATTACCTTAGTGATACTTTGGAAGATACCCTGCTACAAAATGTATAGTAACTGGGCACTTGAAGACACTGATCAGATACTCAATTGGGTACTATTGTACAGTATTTCTAGGTACCTTCAGCATGCTCTACAGAATCAAATTGAATTAGGTTTCTTTGTAAAAAAAAGTATGTTGAATCAAATCGAGTCAAATCAATCTTCCACTACACCAAATGCTTTCATTTCTCAGCAATGACTTTCAGCCTACATAATCAAAGGATAATGAATGAAAGACTTCAATTTTGAATGATGGTTTGGCTCAATTTGAAAAAAAAAACAATCCATTCAATATCTCAAATATTTCTAATAATTGCATATGTCATCGATGTGATTTATCTCTGAAAAATTTAGCTGTTTCGATAGGAATTGAACTAACTCATGACTTTTGAAAATTTTCTATATCTAATTTGAATTATTCTTTACTTCAATAAATCTTCGAAAATTCGATTCAATTAAATTTTGTGTAAAGATGATCGAAGATCAGATAACGATTTATACAATAAAATGCGTTTACAAATATTCATCTGTTTTTTTTACACTAATTAAAATATTCGAGCATATATTTTGAATATCGATGTTGAAATGACTTTCTAAATTTATATTCAAAGCAATTTCTACCATCTTTTATTACTGAGCAAGACACATGTCCTTAAACAAAAATCAAATATCGTCAGGTAGAGTGTAGGTTTGTGTAACGACCAGACCTTCAGTCACACAATGACATCCACATTCCATATCCACATTCATCTACACTCAGATCCTGAAATTCAATATAGACAAAACTTAATTCTATTAATGCTTATTTATTTCATGTTACCTATGATTTTATTAAAATCTTTCTCAAGCAAAAACGAGTTTACATATACTTTTTTATTCAACTTTTAAATATAAAATCTTTTTTTTTCTAACAAGGATATTTGATTTTTAAATATTTGATTAAACCTTTTGCCACTGGTACACTACTTTCATATAAAGTAGTTACAGTTGGATTATTTAATTGTGTATTATCTCGTACATATGCAATTGTTGCCACATTATAATAAAGATTACTTTTTGATATATCTGTACCATTGAATAACCATGTTTTACCATTATCAAATGTTTTCACTCTAGTATAAGCAATAAACATACCATTTCCTTTCAATGACATACCAGTCGTGAGAACTTGAGCAAGTAATTGACCAGGAACAGAAAGAGCAATAGCACGAAGTTTCACAGATACTGTACGTAAAACATCATATTGTGTAATTATTTCACGAAGAATATCATTAAAAACCACTGTTCCTCCATTAATTATACCAATAGTTGTTTTATGTGATACTGTTAATAGTAACAAACTTTCACAGATTGCAGCAGTTAAAAGTGTTACAAAACTTTTACAAGATCGTGCTCTACCATCTAATTCAATATCGAGTGGTAGACATGATACAATTTCATTTGGTTCATAACCTAATACTTGAAATCCTTGAATACCTAAATTAAACCAATAATTTGCTACTGTTGCTGTATTTTTTTCTTCTGGTATTTCAGATGTTACTGGTGCTAAAGTACTATAAATACGAAGGTGTTTTTTATCCAAATTATATGCACAACGATGTATATAAACAGTAAAAGCATTAATATCTGCTTTATAAATTGGTATATATTTTGTTCCTCTTAAATAATAATAATTTTCATGTTCATGTCCACCAATAATAAGATCAATTTGTGGAATATTTAAAGCAAGTTGTATATCTGTTGTTATAGATAAATGTGTTATAGCAACAAGTATATCATATGTTCCATTTGGAAATAATCTTAAAAATTCTTTAACATGATTAACTAATGATGATTGATTAATTATTCGAACATAATCAGCAGCTTTTTCAATAGTTAAACCAATGAAAAGAATTCGAATAGTATCAATAGTAATTATTTTATGTGAAATACTCGATCCAAATGTTTGATAACTATCTTGTCGAAATATATTTGAACTAATCCAAGTAAATGTTGATTCATTCATTCGAGTCAATAAATCTTTTTCAGATAAGTCAAATTCATGATTTCCAAATGTTACAAAATCAACTCCAACAGTATTCATTGTTGCAACCATGTGTTTTCCATTGAAAGTTGTTCCATTAACTTTTGCTAAACTTAATACTGATGGAGAAAGAAAATCACCAGCAAGAATTGTATAAGTATTTGAATTTTCTTGTTTTAATAATTGTCGCATATAAGCAACACGTGCAAAACCACCTCTTCGTCCTCCCTGAAGTGGTATTAATTCATAAACATCATTCATTTGTAAGAAGATCCATTGAATATATCGACCATCATTTGGTAAACGAATAGGATAACCAATAATTCCATTTGCAACTGGAGAAATATTTGGAGAAGTATTGGAATTACGATATAAACTAGCATAGATGATGGTTAAGATTAGAAGACATACAATGATAATACTCAAAAAAGTATATAGGAGACCATGTGGTAGAAAAAATATTTTCAATCGATCGATATTTATACATGCCATGAGTATGATTCAATCTAATAATAAAGATATAAGAATCAATTAAAATAGACATCTATATATATAATGTTCAGTGTCTGTATGTCTATGCCGGGTCAAAGGGCGAATTAGGCTATACGGGGGTAATGCTATTAAGGAGAAAGACTGTAAGGGTAAGACAATAAGAGGATAAGGTAATAGGGTGGTAAGGCTATTAAGAGAGGAACGCTATGAGAGAGTAAGGCTTCAAGAAATATAAGGCTAGAAGACCGTAAGGCTACATGGGCTATTAGCGATCTTAGGATACCACGTCGTAGAGCTTCTACATATATCATGTTCAGTGTCTGCATGTCTATTACCGAGAGAAAGGTTAAAGTTTCGAGGCCGTTCGTTAAAAAAGTAAAAAAGCTGCCGTGCAGTATCCACAGGTTCTCGCTAGTAGCATTATATTTATTTGAGGATAAATATTACAACTAGTAATGATGAAAAAGTTATAATGTGTGATAAGACAGTAAAAGACAAAAGTTTCTTTTATTCTATCAGTCTTTAATATTGTCTTAAATAATATACATGATAGACTATCAATATTTGAATGTCTTTTATTTGTTAAATAGGACAATAAAAAAAAGTGAAACGAAAATTCTTAAACAGACTTTGAAAAGTATACGATGGGTTCGTTCTGTTCCAATTTTGAGCGCCTCAACGTTCATTGGATTTGAAGCACTCAAAAACTGTATACTATCAATCTCTCGGTTACATTTCAACTGCTCGAAAACTATCGAAGTTCTGACTACTTAAAAAAGAAGCGGTTTTGAAATACTTTTGTTTTGTATGTGATGATCTTAGCAGAACTATTTACATTAACCGATGAAAAGTAAGAGCGAAATCCATCAGCGTTCTTGACGAAGATTCCGTCATAATAAATTGTCTCGTTTTGGATCCTTGAAAAAAAAAATTCTAAATACTAATTTTTGTACTTTATCACAATAATCAGTTGACTATCTAATGTCATATTTATCAAAATAAGCTCTTTATATAGTATCTAGAATTCAAGCAAAGCTTTTCCATTGACCAGAGAAGTGCAACAGTTGTGGTTTTCTTAAATAAAACAAAAAATGATATGTTTAATTTTTAAAAATTAGTAGCAAATGTTAAAATAACAAAAAATAATCGTTCAACTTTTATCTTTTTGTAGGAGTTGAAAATATTATATTCATAGAAGAATAATAGTTCAATTCGACGACTCGAGAATGAGACATCAATAATTAGATAAAATTCTTTGTATTATTGGTTCTCGTAGAAGCGATTATTTATATGGCTGAAAACTGCGCATCAAAATTCTTATCGAATAGTCATTTCCAAGCGAGACAGAAAAGCTTGATTTAAATTATTAGTTTTCAATTTTCTTCTATTGTTGAAGTTTTTACATGTGCTTCTCTTTTTGAAATGCTTTGGTTACGCTAATTTTTCATTATATTCAACTATTGCTTTTTCTTGTCTAGTATATATTTACAAAATTTGTTCTTGTATAAGAAATAAGATGTAATATTTTACAAACAATATCTGCTCAATTTTCCTCTACAATTAATATTTTTCAACAGAGTCTGCTTTAGAAAAGTAATGTGAGTTTACAAAGTCTTACCGATAAAAATGAATATCATGTGAAAATCTTTCTGAAGATATTTAATGTCTGTGTACAAAACATGGTAAGTATTTGGCTAACCCACATATTTTAGATCAATGAATATACAGGGTGGTCCATAAGTCACCGGGCAGTCTTTTATTTCGGATAACTTTTGATAGGAATAAGATATGGACCTGCTGTTTTCACCATTCGAAAGAGCGATATTCGGACTATCGATCGATACAATATTCGCTAAGACAAGAGATGCTTTTTTATAGAAGCTTTTCAGTTGACATCCTTTTTTCTGTATTTTTTCAAGTGAACCTTCGAAAAAAAAGTGATAATTTTATAACGAAAAATGGGTGATTTAAGCTACATTTTTTGCGAAATTTGAGACCAAATTATTGCGGAAATTTATGAAAATATTCAGAAAAAAGGATGTCAACCGAAAAGCTTCTATGAAAAAGCATCTCTTATCTTAGTGAATATTATATGGATCGATAGTCCGAACATCACTCTTTCGAATAGTGAAAACTGCAGGTTCATATCGTGTTCCTATCCAAAGTTATCCAAAATAAAAAACTGCCCGGTGACTTATGGACCACCCTGTACAACAATCAAGTTCCACGATTGTTCTTTTTTATTATACTAGGCATAGTAGGAATGTTAGAAAATGTTATGAATCAATTTATTTCAATACATTTGTCTTTTATCATGTTAGTCTTCGTCAATGCTTACTATGATATCTGATTACTTATCCGTGTCTTACACAAGCAATGAAAAAAAACATATTCGCTTACCAAATTTACTGTATAGAAATGTCGAGAACGATGGTAAGTAACGCACGAGAAATCGATAGAATACCTGTAAAGAGCGCAAGTAAATGGAATGAGAGAATCCAATTATAAAGCACGGATATAACCTTTTTCTATATGCATATATTGCAAGTGTAAATTTTTTTTTTGTTACTACTCTATACCAAAAAGTAATGCAATGAGATTTATTAACTTACAAAATAAAAAACAAATTTATGGATCCATTCTATAAACATTGATGATTTGATTAGTAGTCATGTATGAAGAACGGTTTGCATATTAAAAACAATACTACACATACTCAGGTCTCTATTAAAAAAGTAAGATGTAGCGGATGTGTCTGAAACTGAAATGTTTTTATTATCAGAATAGTTAAACTATTCAAGGATTAAATAGTTATAAGAGAATCCACCTTTCCCCACCAAACATTTTCTTTTTTTTTTTTGTTTGGTAAGTTCATTGCAATACTCTCTATCTATTGTGTAAATTCAAAGAAAATTCAATAAGTGTAATTTTCTACATGTTTTTTCTTGAATTCAATTATTAAAATAAAAAACATGAATTTTCTTTTTCTCCTTTTCTGTTATAATTCATATCTGCACCCTGAAGCACTAACAAAAAAGAAAAATATTTGATTTATTTATTGTATCTATGGAACAAGAGCAGGAAATATTTGCATGACGTTATCGTCAACAAACAACTACATTAGGAAGATTGCTTTTATTACAAAATGCATATTTAGATTTGGATTATTTTGAAGAACTTAATAAAAGTAAATTTAAAATTTTATTTTCTAATATAATATGAATGAAAATTTTTAAGCTCTTATTGCAATAGATGTATTCGAGGATATGGATGTGGGTGCAGGCTGTGAGTTGTGCGGTGTGGATGTAGGATGTGGGGGTTCTTCTCATCCACATCTACATCTGATCATACTTTGCACCCACATTCACACCTTTTCTGTATCCTATAAACTATGCTCTATAAGATGGCAATAATGAGTTAGTGAAATGATGACTTTGAATTCCTGGCTATCGAGGTTGCATGTTACACGTTTTATGTTTCAACAAGATCGTTATTCATTTATTGACGCACATTGTACGTCATTATTTTTATCTTTTATGATAACAACACTAATGTTTATTCTAACTCAATGTAAGAACCATTCAAGATAAGGTAGGATTTCAAAAATAGCATCTTACTTCTATTCTTAAACGTCATCATCATCTTTTTCGTATTCGTTGTTAAATATTTGTTGACTAATAAATGCGTCATATATAGTCAAATAAATTTTATCAATATAGAACAAACAGGTAGAGAACTAAATATGACGTATATTCGTATATAATATATAAAGGAGTACGTATAAACAAGAGAAGTAAAGTAATTAACTATTATTATGGAAAGTAAATATGATATTGAAGCGACTCCTGTGATGAAATCGTCTGATTTTTCATCAAACGAACAAGAAAATTTTATTAAACGCAAGATACATTCTATTGACAAAAAACTAGCATTACCATGTGTAATCCTACTATGCATTGCAGTGATTATTCTCGTTTTCGGCATACCAATAACTCAAGTGATTATTGGATCTATATATTTTAATTCATGTCCTCTTGACAATCGATTACCCATATATCTTGTCATTGCTGGTATCGGTACATTAATTTGTTTAACTTTTGCCATCATAAAGGTAATACTGATCTTAAATATTTGATATATTTAATGAATTCTTCTTTTTTTTGTATTAGAATTACGGAAAAAAGTCAAATTGGTGGACATTTTTCTTGTTCAAATCAGATACATTGTGTCTTATTTGGTTTATAACTGTGAGTCAAAATTTATTACAGATTTTTCAAAATTATTGTAAATAATCTGAATGTTTCTAATTTAGGGAACTGTTTGGATAAGTCATGCTAAAAAAAGAGTTCAATATTCAAATCCTTATGATACAATAACTTATTGTGAACATACAGTAATTACTTGTGTCACTGTAACACTAGTCTTTAGTTATGGAATCGTTATTGGTTTGCTTGGTTATCATGTTGAAAGTTAAACATAAAATATATTTTTCACTAGATTTTTAATTTATCTTAATAAAACGATGATTTATTATTTTGAATATATTACAATTTCAAATAAAGCAAAATATTTATTGATTGATAAACAATTCGATATTTTTATCCTAAAAAATCTTATGACGAAGTGGGGTGTGGCGATGCATGTGCGTTTGGATGTGGGAGACTGCGTGTGGCTGTGGATATGGATATCGTGTTACAACATTCTTAGGTACACTCACACCCTTTCAAAGTAAAATTAATATAATGTTCGTGATCGCCAATGTCAATAACCTATAAATCACCGAAATTGGAACAAAAAAAACCTTTTTTGAAGGCCCCCTAGAGGACCACAGCTAAAAATTTTTTCCCTCAGGCAAAAAATAAAATAGCGTACTCTATGTTCAGAATTTAATTCTGGTTCTAACCATATTATTTTTTTTTCAAAAATATTGGGGAATGAAAAATGATCTTACTGTCACTTCTCTCTTCTACATGATTATACGAGAATACGAAAACTCGAAGACTACATTATCATTGGATACTATGAGAGATTTTTCTGTGCACTTCCTTTCCTATCAAACGAAAAAAGTGGCCATACCTAGTACAAGTGAGCTACACGTGGGGCAGACTTGTTGTTCTCGTCCTCTATTTTGATTTCGATACGGCATGTTTTCTCTTTCTTTTCTTATGAGGAGAGTCTCACCTCAATTGTACATATTTCACTATTGATAGCGAAAGTAAGTATATTGGCTTGATGCATAGCTAACCAGAACCAAAACAACATAATAAAACCCGATGGCATATTAAAAATTAACTTTGAACAAAACTTATTCGTATTTTTTTCGATCATACAGCTTTTATCCTTCATTTTAATAACAATTTAAAAATAACCCAAAATTTGAATAACTATGAAATATGCAAGCAATTTTAGCACGAGAAGGTAAGTGGTATTCATGAACGATTTACGTATCTAGTTTTGTTCTCTTTTTGTAAGCGTTCGTTTTTTCGAATGAATTTAAATGAAACTTTTTCTTATGATTATCTCATATTTTCGAAAACGCCTTCAAAGAACATTCACTGTCTATTTTGACTTCTCTTTCAAGTTATGAATGTCATAAGCTGAAAGACAGTAGAAATGGTATTATTTGTGTGCGAAAAGCTCAAAATCAAAATCCTCATGAATAAAAATATTTGTTTTCTCTCTTATGAAAACTCTTTTTCTGATTTAAAAAATGTCATAACAATTCAACCTATCATACATTCGTCGCCTTCGAATGATCAAACTGTGTTGTTAATTATTGAAAATAGTTGAAAAATGACGAGATTTTTTTGTAGACAATTATCATCAGTTATCACGATTATCTTCGTCTGTACATAAAAATCATTTGCTATTGTTTCATATATTGTCCGCTCATTGTTGACAAACCATGGAGAAAACAGTTTTTTTTTTCTGTCTAGGTCATCAACCATACTCGATCAAATGACTAGCAATTGAAATTAATTCTATTATTACGAATTTTGGTCGAATGATTTAGTTCTTTTTTTGAATAGAAATTTAGTGCTACATAGCAATGTCGAGAAAACGAAGCACATGAAAAACTTTTATTTTCAGATTCTAAGACATAGCTGACTTATCTTAGCCTATCATTTATCCTGATCTGAACTATGACAACAAATGGAGAACTAGTAGTCGAAGACTCTGATGTTCGTCTTCTTCGGGAAATGGGTTACACCCAAGAGCTTTACCGTGGCTTTTCTCCATTTATGTCATTTTCTTTCTGCTTCACTACCGTCAATGTTTTCATATCGATTACAATTGGATTTACTTATTCGTTGAATACTGGTGGATCAGGTGTGACCATTTGGTCATGGATCATTGGAGCTATATTTACCATTCTCGTCGGTCTCTCTTTGGCTGAAATATGTTCTGTGTATCCGAGTGCCGGATCTGTTTATCACTGGTATGTTCGTAGTTGTTGCCTATCAATTGGTTGACAATAGAAATACATTTTTGTTCGGCTTATAGGGCAGGTCAGTTAGTTTCCGCTAGTCGTGCACCATTGGCTTCGTTCACATGTGGTTGGATCAATTTCCTTGGGAATGTTGCAGGTAAAAAAAAGAGACGAAGACATAGTTAATACATTTGTCATTTTTAACATGTTGAAAGGAGATGCTGCATTTTCATCCGGTTTTGCTACGATTATTAATGCTGCGGTTATTCTTCAAGGGAATGATTCGCTAAGTATAGGTGCCCAAGTGGGCATTGGTATAGGAATTACTTTCGTATGGGCTGCTATAAATGCGTTGCGTATCGATCAACAAGGTTGGCTCAATAATCTTGCTGCCATGCTTCAAATCGGTTCGACCATTAGCATTGTTATCGTTCTTCTTGTCATGGCTCCTACACGAGCTACAGCTCATGAGGTTTTTACATCTACATACAATAGTTCTGGATTTCCATTTGGATATGTGTGCTTGATCGGTATTCTTTCGACATTGTTTTCATTCTCGGGCTACGAAGGTAATCGTTGTGGATTAGAATATATATATATATATATTAACTATCATGCTTGAATTTTTAAGCTGGTGCTCATTTGTCCGAAGAAACTAGACATGCTGGCCGTGCAGGTGAGTCAAAAAATCTCAAAGAAAGTGATTGTTCTAGATGAGTGCATATAAATCGGCACATTTTTCTCGTTTTTCAGCTCCAAAAGGAATCGTAGGCACTTGTGTATGCGGTGCCATCACCGGCTTTGCTTACACACTTGCTCTACTTTTTGCTATTCCGGATGTGGGATCGTTTGTGAAGAATAACAGTGGTGATAATGCTGTACCGAATCTAGCCATTGCTACCTATCAGCTTGTTTTATCACATACAGGTGTACTTGCATTAACAATTCTGATTATTCTCAATTTGTTCTTTGCCGGTATCTCAGCATTGACAGTGACCAGTCGAATTGGGTATGGATTAGTCATTCATTTTTTTTGTTTATTGATATTGTTAACTAACGAGATGTCATTGATTCTAGCTTTGCGATGGCTCGTGATGGTGCATTTCCATTTTCGACCTATCTCCGTTTGATATTCAAACTAACAAAAACTCCATTAATCAATGTGTTTTTTATTTTTGTTCTCGATTCTCTTCTTCTCCTACTTCAATTAGTATCGACAACTGCTTTCACTGCTATCATCTCCATTGCAACAATCGGTTATCAAACATCCTATTTTATGCCTATTTTCTTTCGATGTACAACTGCCCGACGCAGTTTTGTTCCCGGTGAATTCAGCTTAGGCCCATTCAGTATACCTATTGCTATAATCTCATCCATATGGCTTTTTATCACAACGATATTCATGTTCTTTCCCGCCCAATATCCAGTTACAAGTGGTAATATGAACTATGCAGTAGTAGTCGTCGGTGGCCTAGCATTGATTGCGGCAACCTATTGGATTTTCTTTGCTCGTCATTGGTTTGTAGGTCCAAAAAGAACCCATATGGATTCTGTTGAATTATCGTCAGGCCAAGAACTCACAAACGACAATGTGAAACCATTGTCATCACCCAGTATCATTTGTATTCGATTGTGAGCATCAATGCAATTTCTAAATGTATTTTAGCAGTGACCGCGAACAAAAATTCGATTTGTTCAAAAATTAGACATTGGAAAAAGAAAACCGATATGTCACTTTTTTCACTAATATATCACAGAAACATTTTATGATTTTTCTTGAACTGCTATGCAACGCTCGTTGATTACAAAATGTGATAAGACCATCAATGGTTCGAGTTAGACACACTCAGATGCGGCTGTGTGTGTGGGTGTACGTTGCTCTCCAATCAGCATGCTATCTCACACCCACCCACACCCTTTTTTGAAATATATTCTTAGATTGAGGATACATATGAGCCTGTTGTTTTCATTTTTACACAAATAATTGCAAGGGAAGAGAACTAACTGTTCTCTCACTATCATGGAAAGACAATAAAGAAAACTTGACCATCTTTATCGAACAACCAACAAGTTATGTCAAAATAGAGAGATGAAGAGCATGAGACTTTTGCCATTGATCGAGTGAACTCTTTTGTAATTTTCAATTCGAATCATTCATGCGTGCTCAACTCGTCAGATTCTTATCATTAGAAATCAATACTCTTGTCATCATTCTTTTCTCTAACAATTTTTCGATAAAAATATTGATCTTTTTTTGTCAATCTGATTATTTTCCCTTCAATTTTGCATAGAACAAATCGGTAACCATTTTTTTTTTGATCTGATAAAAGTGTTTCATTGGATACATTTAATAAAAGTTTTTCAATGTATCAAACATGGATCACAAATCCTTCATCGATTTTGACCTTACAACAGACAAGATCTATTGAAAATATGAATTTTATAAGCTGTTTTGCTTTTTTTTTTTTTACATATTTCAATCTATTTTATTTGTATAGAAACGAACAAAAAATAAGAATTAATAAAGATTCTGTAATCATTTTCTATTTTTAAAAACATCATTTAATTTTTAGAGTAAATTCAAATTTTGATCAAACTAGACTCATCTTTTCGAAATCTATCTAAATCGATATTTCGAATTTATTTTATTCAATGTATTGTTTAATAATAAAAAAAGATTTTCAAAATTGAATAAAGTCGTGAAAAAGAAGTACACAATCTGTTTTGATAAATCCAGAGATATATTTCAATATAAACTATTTCATACATCGATGGTATTTCGTGTTCTGTAGATCATTAAGAAAGAGCATCCATTCCGTTACTCTCACTTAATTATAATTGTTTATTTTTTTTTTGTCCACCAAAAGAGATACAACTAATAAATATGTCTGAAGCAATTGAAATCAATCTTAAGAACAGCAATTAATATGAAACGACAGTGAACATCACGATCGATTATTATTGCTGAAAAAAAAGGTAGTTGAAATGAATTTGCAATATGAAAAATTAGGAGAAGAGGAGAAGGACATGACGGTCTATCTGCTAATGGTAAAAATAAAGTTTAGACAGCGACCTCGTTCTATACAATGACCTCTAAGACAAGAAACATGTTTCGAGTAGCCGAGGATCAAAAAATATTTAGTTTGTCATGCCATTGCCGTTTTTGCTTAAAAAAATGGTTGATATATGTATGTAGGACACGAATGGATTGAATGTCTCGCTTAATTTTTATCCATTCTTTCTTTCACTTTTATTTAACAAGAAAAACTACACCCAGTCTACACATAATTTCATAGAAATGACATCGTCTAGTTTCGTTTTAGAAGAAACTATAAAACTAATTACTTTTATTGTATGTATGACAAGTATATGTATAGTTTTATTCTCCGTCGTCAACACTATAACGATAGAATACTCGATGTATCCTCAGTATGGAATTGATATATTGATTATTATGAGCAGTTCATTTCTCATTTCGTTTGAAGTCAGTACAAATAGAAACAGCACAAAGAAATATTTTGAAAAATGATCAGTACCTGTAGCGCTCAAGCCAGATATGGTGAGTATAGATCTGTAAATAGCATTGATTTCATTTTAACCGACATTTTTTCTATCTATTTAGATAAATAGTACATATTCATGCTTTATTGATCCGACCGATACTCGACGATGATCACTAAAGTACAAATCAGATATTAATTCTGCTCGTAATGATTTTATTTTTGCATAAGTTGGTGTCCAACTTAATTATTATATCAATATCCATCGTAATATTAATTTTTCTCATCATTCAATTTTTTCAATGGATGTTGACAGTGAACAACAAACAAAATAATAAAACTGAATCATTAGCGTGTTCTATCTACCGTGCTCAGTATTGTTTGCTGTCCATTCGATCATTGATATCACTAACAGCTGCATACAAAAGGACTTCTATTTGTGATAGTAGAACATTCTATCATGTATCGTGTTTTAAACGTAGTTAATGTATAAGTTATAATAAGTAAAAGTATGTCAGTAAATCGAAATCGAGTAGGAACGAGAAGAAGATGAAGACCAGCATTCTACTGAAAACTAGCTATCATTTGAAGAAAGATTTTATTTATTTCCGTAAAAACAATCGCACTGTGTCAGTTAATCACTGTATTACAAACTAAAAATCGTCAATCAATAATTCTATAATTTTCGTATTTGAAAATATTTTTGCTGGCAATGTTGTAATTAGACTGTACAAGATCTCTTGTTTGCCAAGATATCCAATTTAAGAGATCGATATTCACAAAAAAAGTAATTTCCATGGTGGCAAATTTCACCGTATAAAATATTATTAGACATTTTAAGGGTACTCTCCCTTTCCTGAGTTTTTCAAGAACGACTCTATCAAAAATTCTGAAACTTGAGGATGTGGGTGAACGTAAACCTTGCTTTCCGCTAAATCTCCGCTCACATCCATACCCATTTGCTTTTTGTCTTCTTCTGTGATGGAATTTGCAAAGATGTTGACATAATAAATAATGAAACAAAGTATTCGCTTCTGTGATATGAATTTCTTCTCATAGAAATTGCACAAATATAATATGTCTACAACAGACTTCTGAAAAATCGTTTAGCAAAAGTGCGAGATTTCATAGTATCTGCAATATTATTTTATGAAACTCATAATTCCTATTCGCATACTTCATCGGATATGTCCTCCAAATAAAACCTTTAAAATAAGTGTTTTTTTTTAATCATATTATTAACTTTTTTCGTTTAATCAATGATGCAAAGTCATGGGAATAACAACTGAATATTGTCTTTCGAATTTTAGTTCAAGGATTTGCCAAAGCTAAAACTTGTGAAGCCGTCAATTCACGTCTGTATAGATAAAACTCATCCAAAGCACCGTTGAATGAACCACCATAATTCGGTGTGCAGTAACTTGTCCGTCCATCATCATTACCAAATATAATGTACATGGGAGAACCAGAAGCTGCAAAAGAAATAGCACCTGTCGTCGCGACTTGAGCACCATTAATATATAATCGAATACCATTAGTTGAACTATATGTATATCCGATATGTGTCCAGCTATTTAATGGCAGAATAGGACCACTAGCACCAACCGTTCCACCATTCCATAACTGCGCATTAATATTACCAGTTGAGGACATTACTAAAACGTGGACACACCAACTTCCTGGCAAATATACGAAAACAAGGGATGAAGTCGCATAACTTCCGGTCGGTCTCGCCCATATAGAGATACTGAAAGGATTATTATTGATACCCAAAAAGTAAAATGGAGCATATGTGTAACTAACATAGGCTCCTGAACTGAATTGAATGGCTTGATTTACTCTACCTGTTATAATCGTTATAGTTCCTGACGCTGTCCCATTAATGCCATTAGGACCACCATCAATAAGAGAACCACTATCAAATGAGTAATAGACATACAAAGTAGCATCGTTCAATATTTCGGTATCATTCTTGGCTCGAGCTATATAGCTTACTTGATCCATGTAGCCATTGAAACCAGCTGCACTGCCTGGATTGAATGTAGCACCAATGGTTGTGGCACCTGACGATCCTTGATAGAGAGATGATCCCGTACGTGAGCCGTCAAGTACACCATTCAGCCACACTTGCTGAGTGAGAGTGGCCGCATTGTAGACGCAAGCAACATGAGTCCAGACATTCATCGTCAACGTCGTTACACCTTGTATATCGTTAAAATAGAAGGCGCAATATAATTGGTTATTTCGAGCCATGAAATGCAAGCAAAGATTCGTAGTTGTTGCTTGACATTGACCAAATATACCATAGTCAAGACCTGTGAAACTGATTGGATAAATCCATGCTTCGATTGTAAAACTCGACGAATTCATAAGGAGTTGCCTCGATGTGATACTTATATATTGAGAAGATGATCGAACGAGATTAATAGCAGCACCATATCCAAGAAAACTAGTCGTATATGTTGGACTTCCCACGGGATTACCATTATAATTATTGTAGAGATCAAGACCATTGTTATCAAGAGACCAGAAGGCAATTGATCCAGGCACGATCGTCGTCGTAGCAGTAGCTAAAATAGAATACAAAATAATGAGCAATAGTTTTTGAAAGCCGATCGAAGTCCCCGAAGACGATCTTACTTGCAGTAGTACTTGTTGTCGATGCTAAAAAAATATTTAAAAAAGATTATTATACCACAAGATCAATGATACAACTTATCAACATATAATTTGAAGAATTGTGAAAAATTGATTTAATTACAGATTTCTCTTTAAAGGACATCTAACGATCAAAGTCAGTTATGATTTATATCAGAATCTAGTACCTCATCTGTTCTTCAACGATTTTCAAGTATTATCTTAATTTCATCGTCTTGCAAAAAATGATTTATCATTTTGGACTCACTTGACGGCGTTGTCGTAGCAAATTTTAGAGCAAGTGGAACAGCAACTGCTCCAGCAGCCACTGTAATGAGGAGGCCAATGAGTGCTTTTTTCCAAATCCCGTTTTTCGATATCCTGGTAGAATAGATGAATATTTTATAGAAATTGAAAAGAAATCTTTGATTTTTGTCGATGTCACTAACCCAACATTATTTGTGTTGCTTGTATTACTAGGAATTTCAGACACATTGTCTAAATTAACAGTAATATCTTTCACTGTTGTTTGTGAGCTGACACTACTCTAAATGCGAAATAATTTAGCATTATAATTCGATTAAATAAATGTGGTCAAACACATATTATTGTTTATATAGTGTATTTCTCGTTCTTTTTCAGATTCGAATTAATCACATTGACAGACAAGGATCATTTTCTAGGATAAATATTAAATAGAAACAAGCTCGATGCTGAAACGATTCAATTGTACAATATTAATCTTTCGTGACATGAAAAGACAAACTAGAGTATTCATTGAACTAGAAAATTCATTTTAAGAAAAATATTTCAAAGAGAAGTCATATGTCGAGTCTGAAATAGTGATTCTAGAGGCTGTTCGAGGAGGATATTAGAAGCAGCATAGTAGAACTGAAATTAAGATTTTAATCATGAGTTTGAAATGTTAATAATCAATCAAATAATGTTCGTGTATATAATCAACTAAAAAATACGGTAGTGACTCACGAATTGACGCAAGTTATCATACCGTGCTTTCTTGCAGAGGTGCATACTGACGAGGTAAAAATGTAGCAACAGCTTGTGTACTAGTAGGCATGACTAAACGATGCTTTCCACCAAACGATGAAATCAAACAAAGTAAAAAGTGATTTTAAAGTGCATGTTCTTCTCCTTTTTGTTTTTGCTTTGTTTACTTTTGTTGCACAAGACATCTTTTTTTTTGTGCACGTACAAAAAAAACATCAGCCTGTCCATAGTTCGCCTCTGGTTAAAATTCATTTGGCAACGATGCCACATTGTATCGTAATTCAATCGCAAACGTGACAAAAATTTCTTTCCATTAAAAACACTTGAATGCATTGTGTGTATTTCATATCGCTTTAATATGTGAACATTCGAACACTTGACAGTGTTGGATCGTATGAATGGTGTGGGTTGAGAGAAGATCAACTCACATCCACATCCTAGCATGAGATAGTGATCATACAAAACTGAACTGTCTCATATTTGAACGATTACATTAGATGTCAGCACTGCAGTGACCATTGTTTCAACCATGGTCGCCAGTGCTAAGGTTCAAATCGATTGATCAATTTTTTATCTTTCTGACTTTTGTTTCAAAGTTTCTGATTAGTGAGAATGATTGATTCACACCAGTTTCATATTCATCATATCTGATTAAACTGTTTTATGAAATGCAACTGAATCTAATTTGAATTGTACGATATTTTGTCATTCGAAAAAGTCTTGAAAATTATTGAAAGGACAAAAGGAGAATCTCGAACAAGATTTGACTATTCTGTTTACGTCGTTTAATTTTCGATTAATAAATAAAAGGAAATATATACTTCAATAGGAGACTGAATACATGATGGAGTACTAGTTTTCCAGACCATTTCTATAGTCATTTGAGCTATGAAACTACGAGGAACAGATAACTTCTATATGAACAGCATTTTTTATATATCGATCTCTTTATTAAAGTGAAAGATATCAATAAGTTCTTTTATAAAGAATGTTTATTGTGTCATAATTTGTTGGTTTCTTTCTCTTTTTGATCGAATTACTTGATATTCATATCGAAGAAGTCGATAAATCATTTCAATAAGTTCCATAATTGAGAGAAGACTAATTCCAATCCATAGACCAGTTTGACCTCCAATATTTGATAGAACATCAACTAGACTCAACTGTGCTGATTGTGTATTATTTTCAATGTTAATTGTTTCGCGTACAAGGCTAATAGCAAGATAATTCTTATGAATCTGTTCACGCCATGTAGTTGACCAATCGGATGGCAATGGTATCGAAGATTCTTCAACAAGTGTTTTTATGTAAGACATTTGCCATTCGAGTGGTGTTAATAGTGAAGATTTTTTTAAAAGAAACTCTGTTGTTAAACATTCTTGTGGACAGTAGTCTGAATTGTTTTCATCAGATTGTACCATCATGTAGGCATCTGCAGCTTGAGTAGTACAATTATCGGTTAAATTGCAAAGAGGTGCTTCGATAATATTGTTTGTACCTGGCAAAATAATTGATCGAATTTCCCACATATAAGGATTAACACAACCACATTGCTTATACCTATAATACAGATAGATATTATTCTTATCGAAATACCAATGTTCTAGGATAACTTCTTCGAATATTGAATGGAGAAGTTTCTAAGCTGTATATCGTTTTTCACTTGGTCTAAGATTAAGAACGTTCTTCCCATTGTTTTTCGTTGACTACCTCTCAATGGATTAGTCTCTTTTCAGTGTTTTAAATTTAGAATTTTTTCTTTGGAGAGACTATCGCAGACTTCTCTTTGAAAACTCATGAATTTCGAACGTCGTGCCTTCTCGACATCCCTTCTAGTCTCATCGTGTGTTTGTCAAAGCAGAATTGCTTTTCCCGTACTCTCTCTAGGGCATTTTTTTTCCTAAGGGACTCTTTTCGAATTGTATTACTCTTATTACTGTCTGATTGGATTAGTTACCAATATAGACTCAATGGTTTATCAGGATCAATGTTTAATTGTTGGTATAGCACACACGATAGATATCAATAAACAATTATTCATAGTTGGATTTAGATTACATGAATATTTCTCAAGTTATTTTCTTTAAAAATACTTACGTAAAAGTTTGCATGACAGTTCGAAGACAAAGCAGTTGTGAATATTCATAGTCAGCTATGGGATAATTGTTCAATACAGTTTTCATCCAGAGTGGAACTTTATCCGAACATGTTGTATATGGTGCAGATAAAAAGTAACTTGTCTTCTTTTGATAGCTTAATTTATGTTTTCGTCCAGGAATTAAATTTAAACCGGACGCTTCGAGAATAGGAACTTTTCTATTATCATGTATGAGACATACTATACCAATACCTGAATAAAATTAAATTAAAATCTTTTACAAAAAAGAAACGTCTTTTGTTTACTTACCATCTACAAGATAAGGCACGTATTGATTACTATGAACATAAAGACCTAATTCAAGTCTTCCTTCACCACCATTCTCACTTGCATAGCGTATACGATTAACACTATCATTTTTCAATTTAGCATTAAATGTATAGCAGAGTCCATAGGTTGATGTTGTAAATGAAATGAAATCTGATGCTGAACAACTTTGACCATTGTAAGAACATGTCTGGAGCATTGAAGATAATGGATAAAAAAATGGATCCATTGATTCATTTCTATTCAATTTATATTGTACAAAACTTGAAATATACATAGCTTGAAGTGCAGACAATGTTGTTGTATCATTTGTATTTGTCAAATTCAATGTATTTGTATAATTTATGAAAGGTTCAATAAATTGATCAAAACGAATTGCTCCCATATTACAAAAACTAAATGCTGGAAAATATTGTGGCCATTCAGGAACAATATTTACATCTAATTGTGTTGGATATTCAAGATAGGCTAAAATTGCTTTTATAACAAGATAGAGCATAAGACCAGTACAAATTAATAATGAAATCAACCAAAATAGACAATTATGTAAACTTTCACTGCGAGCAATACCCGGTAAACCATGTGTGGATGTGTTCAAACAGAATTCATGAATGATTGAACTTCGACGAGATTTATTCTTTTCCTTTTCTGCTTCTAGTAGATTGTCTATCGACAAATGTCCAACTGTTGTCGATATTGTTTCTGAACACAAAAAAAAATAGTAGTACTCATATATATGATAAAAACATATTTCATATAGATGCTAAACTGGAAGTTATCTTTTATGAAATGCCAATCAATCAGTTATAGTATACATTTATTATTCAACTTTTCTATCACATCTTACCTTTATTATTCGACATATGTAGACTTGAAATAAATCTTGGTTTGTTTTACTTCTTGTTTCTCTCGAGTATTCTAACGTAAAAGAAAACTAGAAGAGTAATTAGTGAAATGATTCTAGGAAAGTAGAATATTTTCTTTTGTTGAACTGTGTAAATACTCATTACCAGTTGAATGTTTACTAAAAAGAAAAAAAAATGAAACAATCGGAGAAGGTAGTAGAGTTCTCATGTCTAACAATTCATTATTTAATTAATGTTTTGCGTCGAAGAAAAATCTTGTAAACATAATAATCGATAAAAGAAATACTTTGTAGATTTTACTGTTGAAATGTATGTCATTCGTACTCATCAACTTTGATCGAAAGTATCGTTAGAAAAGATTTACGAGGAAACATTCTCAGATATCCGTTCGCATTTGAGTAGGAATAATAAATTATTATTATTATTAATAACAATGACAATAACTTCTCATTAGGAGTTATGTTTTCTTTATGTATAGTTGTACTCATGTGGAAAATAATGTGAAAGTTTAAGCTCAAATAACTGTGGAACGCTAATTTATCGTCAATATTAATAACTATACTTTTCAATTATGAAGCATTTAAAAGTGTACTACGAGATTATTGCTTACTATTCGAAAAGCTTCAGTCTTATATCTTGTAATTATAAGGAATAATGTAATTATTGACATTGCAAATCATATTAACATTGATGATAACTGATCTTCGCAAGACCCTTTCAGCTGAAATTTTCACATTATCTTCCATGTGAACATAACAAAGTACATGTCCAACTTGAAACTTGAATAATTGAATTCAAGTTTGACACTACTGATTGTTAATCAATCATCTTTATTCAAACTCATCCGACGACGATATACGTATGTGCATCAATAGCTCGAGAACATTTCCAAATACATCTGAATTATGCTCGAGTTCACTTGCAATTCATCGCTGAATACCAAGAAAAGAATAAATGTATTCATCATTAGAATAAAGCAAATGATATGATTAAAATAACATGTGAATACAATTAAAATCATCTTACAATCGACATTCACATACCGGAAATCATTCGGGTATTATGCTATTCGTGGATGGCTTCTTTCTGTATGGTTTTTTTGTCGTGCATTGCTTTATCATGAGACTTCTTAGAGTCTTCTTGTCTGATTCTATGAATGAAATTTTTCGAAAATCACTTTTTTTCAAGTGGATAAATCCACACTCACAATGATAATGCAAAAACTATATACATGTATGTTTATTCATATTATATCAAAGCTATAGCTTTTCATTACACTAAATAATTAGTGAACAACATTTGCTCTCAACATCATTGTCACAGGAATTCCTTGCGCCTTCAATAAGTGTAAAGTTACGCTCTGAGACAACTCTCATCGACTTATTCGTTTGTTCTTGTTTGTATTCGATAGAATTATGATATATGAGGTATGATTGATTTCATATAGCAATATTAGATTTCAAAAAAAGAAGACTTTCAAGTCATGGTAAGCGCTATCTAATAGTCTCTCTCTTGCCACAGTGTTCAGTACGCTGCACGGCAAATAGCAGCCGCCTTGGACGCATGTTGGTCGTATCGTAAAGGAAATGCCGATCTCTGCACCTTCTGTGCAGCCGTGCCGACGCTGACATTCTGCCATCCACTGACTTTTTTGAGAGCGGCATAGAACTTGCCAGCACTGGTTTTAGGGTCCATACAATCTTTCACACTTCCCCAATATATTGGTCGCTGTTGAAAGATACCTACGCTGTCATGGTCGGATCCTAGTATGTAGAAGAATGAATCAATCAATCAAGACAATAGAATCTCTCATTGTGACTTACCGACGGCATCATGAGGGTATTTATAGGATTCAGGAAGTTTTGAGTTGGCATAAACACGAATATTGGATTCGACAATGGCAGTGACTATGGCTACCTCACAGCCCCGTATCGGGAGTCCATAGTCACGAGCGGTCTTGGCAATGATGCGAGCGTATTTGGACTGAGTTGCGTCGAGACCTGGTAGATTACCACTACTGCTGCCGCCACTGTTACTAGTACAGCATTGAACATGATTAGGGCCTGGACATAGATTGGCTGGATCAGAGCTTCCGCTACAGGTTGCAGTCGGCTGACACGTGCCGCCAACACCTTTACTGTTCGTGCAAGTACGATAGGTGCAGCACTATAATGACAACAAAAATATTAATGAAACGATGAACACTAATATTAAATATCTATACTTGAATAGAATTGTCACCTGGACAGAGATTGGCAGGATCCGATGACCCACCATTGGTTTTGCATTTGCTGGTGCTAATACATTCTCCACGACGACCATTCGTAGCTGTACAGAATCCGTATTGTGCAAAAGTAGCGGAAGGAAGAAGACTAGCAAAGATCATAAGTAAAAGCATGCCAAACCGTTTCATTGTACTGATGTATGCAAACCACTTTGAACTGCGATAAGATCTGAAATACATGAAAGAACAGGGTGGTAAATGAGTAACTCGAGAAGTACATAAAATATTCCTGCAGAACTTAGTTTGATAGCAGTATAGAAGAATAGAAACAAAAAGAACCGACAGCGATTGTTGAAAACCTGTCAGTACTAATAATTGCCACGAATCACTCAGTAAACAGTAAATTTTTTGTTATCAATTACCGAATAACCGATCAGTAGATAGTAACTGCTCGGTTCCTAGTTATCCAGTAACATAATCGTATCTTCTCTATTTCCATCTCCTTCGATGTACAAAAGCTAGAAACAAAAAAAATACCAAGAATGTAATAAGAAAGACGAATACGATGGGAATTATATATATCTGCGTTGATAAATGAAAAATGAAAAATATAAAACAAAAATAGATTGTGAAGCGAGAAGGGTGGGAATATTTGGATTTAAGTTTCCATCTGTTCGATCAATCGAAAATTAATAAAATAAAGATAACGCAATGTGAGATCTGGTCAAAAATATTGCAATAAGTATCAAGTAGACATGATTAGTTACCATTACCTGACGGATACGTTCACCATCAGATCTAGGAGAAATTATCCGGAGAGTATTCAAAAACTTTGGATGCCGTCGAATGGGTGGACATCGGTCTTTTCAACGAGCTATTTTTCAATTGTCTTCTATGTCATCGCTTCTTTACTCTATCAGCAAGGATCTTTCGCCAACACAAGACTTACACTAGTATCAAGTTTGAGATTATGAGATAAGCAAAAGTTTATATTTCTACTATTTACAGAGTTGGTATACGGATCGTCTGATTGCTTATGCACAAAGTGAATTTTCGTTGTTTTGCAATCGATTGTTTTTTCTTCGTTCAGTCAATTTTGAGTAACATTGTTTTAGATCTTTTATTCTGAGATTACATGATATTAAACATGCCCAATCATAAATCATAAAATTACGTATGATCTCAGCTTGCTCTCGATTCTATGAGAACGGAAAGTTATTTCTTCTTTTGTTCTGGTTTTTTAAGAACCAAATTGAACAAACAAACCTTTATAATCCGATAGGTTTAATTTAATAATATAAAATAACTTCAATCATTTTCATTTCGATAGCATTTCAGATTGTTTGATGGTTTTTCTTTCTTATGATCTAATTGAATAAAATTATTTCAGTATACTTTTCACCCTTTTTTTTTACATGACAACATTCCAGATTGGATCTCGGTTTTTAAGGAACCAATTTCATTATCATCTTATTCACGAGCAGAAACATATACCCAGTAAATACATGGAAGAGTGTGGGTGAGTATACGTGTGGATGTGCATGAATACAATTGTAACCCACACCCACACCCTTTTCTTTATTATTTATTATTAAATGTATTCACCGAATTAAAACAAATAATACTTATTCATCGTTTTATCTTTAGATAATAAAAATTCAACAATGGATTTTGCAGTTTCTAAATTTGAGTTTTACGATATACTTCAAACTGAATATGGCTTTGATGATATCATATCTGTTAATACTTTGCCAGGTGGCTATATTGAAGAGGAAACCTGGTTAGTTTGTCTCAAATTGAATAGAAAATATGTGGTAAAAATAATTGATTATCGATTTAATATTGATCATCTGAAAACTATTCTCAACTTTCAAAATTATCTTTATTCGAATCTAAATTATCCGTGTTCATTGATTGTTTCGACATTGAGCTCAAAACTTGTTGTTCAAATCGACAATGATCATTATCTTTTCATACAAACATTTCTCGATGGTCATGTACCATCTTTGATCGAGCTTGACGAATCCTATTTAATGAAAATGGGCACTTTACTTGGACAATGGCGTCTAGCATCACGAACTTTTATGTCCATAATACCTTCTACAAATATAGAGAAACGAGAATTAACAGATCAGTGGTGGATAGAACAGTTTGATCGTCTTTCTCTATGTAAACATCTCGAGAAAATCGATATCGACTATCTTCGTTTGATACTATTTGAATGTCGAGAGAGATTGAACGGAAAAATCGATCAATTAGAACAAGGTCTAATTCATAATGATTTTCAACCGAGTAATACACTTTGTACTAATGATGATCGTCAAGTCTACGTAATTGATTTTGGTGAAGCTTGCTATGCTCCTTTGATTGTTGACTTGGCTACAGCTCTCTTTCTATTGCTTACTAATGGTATTGACGATGATAAAAGATTGAATATATTTCTTGTATCATATCAAAATCTAATTCGATTAGATCGACATGAAATTGAACTTCTCGATATTGTTGTTCGTCTCAAATTGACTACCAATTTCATTGGTGATTGTGCTAATGTTAAATCAAAAGAAGAATACGATCATTCATCATGGCTTCAATCATGTTCAAAATGGATTGATATTCTTCATCAAGAGAAACGCAATCTATTTCAAACAATGCTGTGTAATAAATGACTGATTATAACAGAACAGATTATTGAGTCTGCTTGGCAAAAATAGACTGAAATATTAGCAACGAAATTATGATTAAGTAGAGAATAATTAATGTTACAGCATTCTGTGGTCAATCGAAATTCTCGATAACTACCGTTATTTTTATCATTTACTTTATTTTTTTTTTGCTTGTACGTTAACGTATGTGATTCTGACATTGATGAACTTTTCATCAAGTTATTTGACTCTTCTCTAAAACTGATTAATGATAACATAAATAGTAAGCTAAAAAGTATGACAACGCACAAAGTAGTGTGGGTAGGTGTGGGTAGGTGTCGGTTGTCTATGCAGTCACATCCAAAACCTTTATCATTTATATTGTCTCGAAAGAGAGACTATTAATATGCATAAAGAGTAGTTGTATATGTCGACTACTATATGCGCATCTATGTAAAATGATCAATTGATGACATACATGTCTTTGCTCATTTGTAATTTCACATAAAGAAACACATGGTCAGCTGTCACATTAATGTTTCAACCCTAGGTGCAGTTCTTTTTCCATTAAGTTGTTCTCAAGTTTCATTCAGTTTCTATTTAGAATAAGTTTTCCGTATTTTGATCATTGTCTTCATATATCTATGTATACCTGAGCAAGCATAAAAACACTATTTTTTCTTTTCTTTTCTGTTTTCCTTGTATCTAAATTATTTGATTGGTTAATTTCTATTGGTTGATGATAATCTTTGTCCTCAAACAAAGAACACTTATGGAAAAGGAAGAAAAGAACGTAAATTATATTCATTTATAATAACATCACTCGTCTCTTCCAGAACGACACAGAACATTTTACATTATATACGAAAAGGTAATGATGAAAAAACGATTCTCTAATTTTGAGTAAACTTAGTTGAGAATTTTTGTTTCCAATAAATTATTTATTAGTATAATCCATTTCTTCTCTTATATCTCTCTGTTTTAAATAGGCGAGACTTGAAATTTATTCTTAACAAAATGATGAAACCTATTTCATACACTGTATCAATGAGTTGAGAATCTAGAATGCTTAATAAATAGCTTTGTCATCCATTCATTAATGAAATATTTTATTGAGACGTTCTCTTTTTTTAGGCAGCTACTGTAGTCTATTATCTGAATTAAATTGAAAAAGCTTGGTACATCATTTGTTTATGATCAGAATATGCTGTACTTTATGATTTAAAATATTTTCTAGAATTGCCCTCGTATCTATCTAACACAATCGCGTCATTTTTTTTTCGTCATATTCTGGATTCTTAATTCTGAAATAGACTCTGTTGTTTCATTTAACGATTTATAGATTCCAAGTAAAACAAAATCATATTAGTTTTCGTTTCTATAGCAGCATTTAAGAAGGGAGAGATCCACATTCTTTCTGAGAATGTCTTCTAAATTGGAGTGTGATTGTTTGCATAAAAGATATCTAGAGAATATACCGAACCTGATATGCAGCAAGGACAGAAATAAAAACCTAGGTAGAAATTGCAACGGAAAATGGATTTCGGGTAAGGCATTAAAATTTCCTGTCTGAGAGTGTATGTGCGGATTTGTTAAATAAGAAAAAGAGGCAAAACTCCTAAGAGGTAATTTTTTTTTGTCTTCTAGATATGCCTGAAGTAGGACTGTGTGCTGATGAGGCATGTACCAATGAAAAGAAGCAACTGTACGAATGTCACTGTTGTATCCGTTTCATCTGTCTACATCATTTGATCGAACACGATGAAAAAGCGACATTAAACAAACAACGATTACAAATATATGCCGTTCAATTGACATCTGTTTTATCTACACTCGAAATGATAATCGAGGAAAATATGCGTATAACTGAACAACATAAGATACTATTGGAAAAAGCAAAGGTTGCACTTGCTATTTCGTCATCGGCTGATGAAATGCAGAGTATTCTCGATCAAGTATATACAACTATTGCAGCAAATCAAAAGAGTAAAATTTCTGAACGAAAATTTCATGTTGAACTCTCTCTTTTGTAGATGAAGTGGTAGTTAAAGTAGAATCATCACTGGCAGAAAACTATTCAATAGTTGGTCAGTTCGATTTCATTTCAGACTATGGATCAACTTCGATCTTTTTTTTTTTTGTTTTTCCAGCTACGAATGATTCATGTCAATATTCATCAGTTGATTCAACGCTTATTCACAATGAACCAACGTCTGAAAATGGTGAAAGAGAAGTTTTAGCTGAATATCATTGAAGTTTGATTTGAACATTTAGATGAGTCGATACTTTGCAATGCTCAACAAGAATTACAGTAGTCATTATTTTTTTTTTCTTTTTGTTCATTTCGATGTTTGAATCGTTTAGATCATCCAATCTCGACGAGTCAAGTCAAACAAGTAAGTCTCAATCCAAACATAAGATTTTCTTATCTAATTCTTGAAGTTAACCATAATTCAATGGATATCGATGATAACTCCACACAAATGTATCGTTTCAAGTAAGTTTTCTGCTGAATCATTATAATATTTTAAAAATATTTTATTTTAGTCGACCAGTAGATAATACAAAGGTAAAGCAAAGTGATGATAGACCACCTTGATAATCGTGAATTATAAACAGTCATAGTCTAAAGAAAAAAAAATTTTTTAGGATGAAGCCGACAATGAAATAAAACAAATACCAATCTCGACAATAATCCATTATTGTGGACTATGTCCATTGACATTTGATGGTGCATTTGGTCTCACCAAAACAAAGCTTTTAACTCGTCTATGCAGCAGTCAAATAGTTCGTCAAAGAATCTTATATCCTCATTTTATACATGTCCATTCTATGGGAGCCAATTATGCTAAACGCTTAGTCAAGGCTATCATAGAAGGTCAAGATCCAAAGACGACAAAACTGTTTAGTGATGATGAAGACATTTTCAACAAAAAATGATAAATTAGTATGCTCGTACAACGAACCGATTCCGATGTCATCCGAAGCAAATATCAAACACATCGTGTTACTTTCGGTCGATGAATCTCAAATACTTCATTTCGCATCTCATAACAGTATATCCGGCGATTGAAAACATAGTTGATGGTTACAAATTAGATCCAACAACGATTGTATTCGACAAGGACGAGAATATTATGCAAGAAGACTATCTCAAAAGAGGATGAATTATATATCTCAGATAACCAAAGATCTTTCCTTTATACTTGTTATTGTAATATCTCCAATTTATTTTTCTTTTTTTTTTTTTTTAAATATATCTCATGTGTGTAAATGATATTAAATCCTACAATTGATTAATTTGACCAATGCGATGATCGATCAAATTAAGAAACATAGTAGAAATTTATTATTAATTAATTATATTCAATCCGGTTGATTATGTTTAATTCTAATAGAGATCTAATGTGAGTGATCGATGATGAAGAGAGAAAAGAATTGATGTGCATTATTGATCGAATTCATTTCTTTTTCGAACTTTCTAGGCTATCACGTTAGTTTTTTTTCTTGCTTTTCACTTGACAGAATACCTTCAAGCGATGAGAAATTTCACTGAAAATTTTCCAGCTTGTAGAAGTAACCAAATAAGCAGCAGATCAATAACCGGCTGAAGAGAAAATGAACCCGAGCAATATTCATGACTATAGTATAATTTAGAAATTTTTACTTTGACAAAAATAACATAATATCGTATGAAAAAAAAGAATAAAAGGGCAACTAAATGATTCATTTTTAAAATAAATCATTTAGTTGTTCTTTTATTCTTTTTTTTCATTTGATATTGTTAATTATCCATTTATTTTTTGTTCTAAAAATAACACAAGTATTATCACATTCAAATGAGTAATTGATGTATCTTGTCGTTAAAAACAGCTTCAAATTGTTGCTCACAAAGAATTCTCTCAGCAAACATATTACCATCGATTCACTGGAACACGGTGATACAACTTCATACTTTTGTTGGCATGTGTGGATGGGTATAGTTTCTGAATTCGTCAGCCACTGACGAGTGCTTTAATATATCAGTAAATTTTTGCGTTGCTGAACTTAAGAATGAATGCTAATTATTTTTTTTTAAACGATTTTGTAAACATTTATTGAAGAAATTTTGAACAAAGGAAAACTTGAAAAACAATATGGAATTTATGTTCTATAACCTTTATTATTTTTCGTAAACAAAGTTTTGAGTTTCGTAAAAGAATCCAACACTAGGTGTCTTTCGCTAGTTCTTTTTGTATTAACTAACAATTGAAGATCATGCACCGACAAATTAAGAAGATTGTTCATAGTCGAATCAAATGAATGCTCTCGCTCACAGACCAACTAATTTAAAACATGAGCTGCCAATAGCGTACACAGATCGAGATGTTTAAATTTTAAGATATTTACAGTTTGTCATGTCCTCATAGTACGAAATTTAATCAACCTTTAATTTTCTTTTTCCATTATGGTTGGATGGAACACAACTATTTACATAAGGAGAAGTAATATTACACACATTCAAGAGCAATTTGATAGCAATTAAGATTTTGTTGTTGATTACTCTTATAATTCAAAAAATGTTACCTTAGACTTCGTAGAATTTGTTTTTTAATATGCGTGATATTGTTTTTTTCTTATGTAAATGGTCCTGTTCCATCCAACCATGACCAAAAAAAAAACGAACCGTTGATGAAATTTAGTAGTGTGTACACATAACAAACTGTAAACTTCTCTGAAACTCGAATACCTCGGTGTGTGTACTCTATTGGCAGCTCATATTTTTAATTAGTTGGTTTGACAGTGAGAGCATTCATTTAATCTAACTACGATCAATCTTCTTACCTTACAGTATACGATCTTTTACTCTAAGCGATATAATGTTTATATTGTCTTTCTTTACTATGAAATACTTTTGGAAACAAAGTATGAATCGATAAACAAACAAAAAAAGTAAAGTCTTTTGTGCAAGTATGTCAACATGATAGCCCTTGGTTTGCAAAAAGTTACTCTTTCTGATTAATGTCCGATTTCGGAAAAAAATTCTGATTTTGAAAAGAAGAATTTCTAATTTTTAAGTTTTTCATCTAGCAACCTTGGAACAAGCAAAAAGTTCATGTGTGATTCAGATAGAAGAAAAAAAAATAGAGTTACTATCTAATTCAAAAATAAATAAACAATTCTGAAAAAGTAAAATTTCAACAGGCAATGAAATGGGCAATTATCCATTTGGCCCTCCCTTGGCTACGCCGCTGTCTTAGTCGCCATTCAATTAAGACTACTTTGAATAATTGACTAACCATTTCTATTCTGGTCATTTCGACTCATGGGAATGTTTTTGTTAAGTGTTTTTTATTATCAAAGGTCAAAGAAAAAGAATACATATATATAATTACAATAACACGACAAAAGAAAATAAATGAAACAGTTGGTACTTAGGTAAATCATGTTTTTTTTTCTCTCTGGTTTTTAGCAATACATTCTGTCGACATTACAAACCTCAGAAGAAATCAATATTGTTTTGCTTTTCTAAATGCGCAGTTATCGAAAACTGATTGTTGTTCTCTCTGTCGCCAAATATTGATTCTCATTTCTTTCAAACAAAACAGAATAAAAAAGTTCAGATCGATCAAATCAAAATATTTTGAAAATTACTGCACTGTTCTTTCATTTCTAATGGTTATGTCAACAAAATTTTTCTACTTTTTATTTTGCTGTTTCGTTCTTTGTTCGCGTTTGTATATAGATACGGTTCTTTCCAATCGGTATGCATTTCAATTTATCATGGGCAATCGATTTGTTGCTAGAAATGCCAATTCGGCAGCGTTGACTGACGAAGGTTTGTTCATCGATCAAATATTTTTCATCATGGATTGGTCTATTGATTGACTTGTTGTGATTCTAGAAATTGCTGAATTACAAAAGATTTCCAATCTCAGTGCCGATAGTAAGCAGAAAGAAAATTTGTTTTCTATTCATGTAGCATTGTTTGTTCTTTTGTAGATGTCAAGAATAATTACAAGGTAATCATAGATTATGTGTGATTTGAACTATCATCTTATATTTTTGTTCGAATGTGCTTTAGGCCTTCTTGGAAGATAACCCATTAGGTAGAATGGACAAAAAACGATTCCTTTATTGGTGCGATCTATTAAAGCCTGATTTCGATATTAAAGATGAAGTGGCTTGCGAGTATGTTTAGATGCTCGTCCGATGATTTGAGTCTTTCTTTCTATATATTTAGAAATGCATTTGCTGCATTTGATAAAAATAAAGATGGAACAATTGACTTCAAAGAATTTACTACGGCATTGACTTTCCTCGGACCAAATACTGTAGAGGCACATGTCGATCTATTTTTTCAAATGTTAGTTCGATTGAGTGCTGTAGTTTGAGGACAATCTAATATTTCCATTTTATTGAATAGGTATGATATATCCGGCGATGGCTGTTTGGATTATCAGGAACTAATAGATGCCTTCGAATCTATTGTAAGTTAATCTGAATGTTTCTTTCGAGTAGAATTCAATGAGTGCATAAATAATCATAATTGATTATTCTAGATCTATTTATTGACATTGGGGAAAAAAACAGCTCCCAAAAGTGCGAAACAGATGGCTTCAGAAGTATTTGCCATGTTTGGTCTCAATGACGATGCAAAAATAAGCAAGGAACAATTTATCGAAAGGTAGACGGAATAATTTCTTTTCTTTTTCATATGATTTTGTTCATTTCAGATGTAGAAAAAGTCCTACTCTTCGTGAGATGTGTTTCATTGAAACATGAACAATATTGACAATGAATAATCATTTTTATGTACTCCTTGTATTTTTTTATTTACCTAAACTTAAGTGTTTGAATCAAAGATAATAAATTGAATTTTCAGTAGGGTCTAAAGATATGTAAAGTCGCTTTCGATTGATCTCGATTTTGACGAACATCTGTTCCGTATTTTTGACCAATCAGTGATTTTTGATGTATTATGAAAAAACTAGTCTAAAACTACAACAGAGTTGATTCACTAATTGAATTTCAATCGACAGATGTTAATTAGAAATATTTGTATTTATCAAAGATGAACATGTTCAGAGTGAATGATAACAAGTTTTTTCTGCAGAATTGTTCGCGACGTTTAGGGTAGTTTCAGACGGGAAATCGGTCATAAAAAATACTATAGAATAAAAACATTGAATCTTATTTAATTGTCATATGATGGGTATGGAAGTAAATACATTTTTACTAGTTTTCATTCGAGATAATTCTTCTAATTTTTATATATCAATAAAAAGATGATATCATAGTCCCTATCGATGCTTGGAATTTAAACGAGAGTTGATGAAATAATTATTATCGTATCGCAAAAAATTGAATGGATACTTCATCAATGGCAAGATTGATCAAAATTTGCATTTACATAAAAACATGTTTTAAAGCGAAAATGGGACTAGGAGAGGTAACGTTTTATTATCTCATCTAACCAAACGGTGCAGCATGTTGTAATAATAAAATCTGTATTAGGTCCTCAATTAATTTAAATTTTAGATAAAAGTTATTTATAGCTGATACAAATTGGTGACAAGTATAAGCAAAACAAGAATCATACTTAGTCATTTCTGACGCCGATGGAATCAAAAATCATACGTCAATACGATAAATAAGAACTACTGACAATGAAATATTATATCAAAACAAGTTTTTATTATTGAAACATGTTAAAAGATCAATTTCTAGTTAGACATTGAATATTACATTTTAACAAAGAAAATAGAACAAAAAGATTTGCCTGTTTGATAATAATCGTAGCAGCAGATTCTAATTTTCTGTCACTCCTTTTAAGAGTTATTCTGTTTGTGATTTTCCACCCGCACTATACGGTACTCACCATGTAGGATAACCACCAATACATATTCCTCGAAGATTGAAGTCCTTTGAACAGAATCGAACTTTAAATTTAATTTATATAGTATCGTGATGTCTGTCAAGTTTCAATGCTAAGTATTTTGAGGAAAGTATTCCCAAAAAGCCTTCGAGTTGACGAAGACACATTCAGATTATTGAACATACCAAAAGCTTGGAAGAAACAATGTTTATTGCATCACTTTGACGAATAGTTTTTAACAGTCGTTTAAGGTGAAACCTGACTCAAGTTTTTTCTGAAAAGACGCACCAGGGTGGGTGTGGATGTCGGTTTGACTGTGTGTAAGGGTGTGAGTATGAGGATCTCTTCAATCACACCCACATCCTTGCTATGATCTGTAATGGGGAGGGAGGAGCCGTCAAAACTTCGACTTAAAACTTATATTCACTATTTTCTCCGAAAATATTACCGTCAAAGTTTGCTCGTATAATTCGAAATTCATTATATGGATCTATCATTAAAGAAGATAAGTTGATGAGGTTGAATTGAATAGTCAAGACATACAGAAAGAAAGATGTAGGTGTGAATGAACAGACGATATTTACTCACACCTACACCCATATCCTTTTCTTTAATTATGTTTTAGAATTTTTTTATCAGTCAACTAGAAACTTTCTCAGTTCTGATTCCTATGACAATTTTAACAATATACTGGCGACATCTCATAAGATTATTTGTACTTTTAATATACTGGGTGTACGTAAGTAAAATAGCCAATCAACATATTAGACTACTTCAGTCTTCGTCTCCCGCTTCGGTCGATTATTCTATTCTTGCTCAACTTATCATTACTATACCCTCTGCCTCTCTCATCTATTATCATGCCTTCTACTTGCTTTCTCTCTCTCACTGTGTAAATGTATATACATATGAGCGTGTCGATTAAGCAGTTTTATAGTCATTTATCTATGTATGTGAGTATGTAATGTTTTCAACAATAATCAGACACGTACTCGTATCATGCTCATGTAATATTTTATGCATCAATATTCTTTTTTTTTTTTAATATGTATTTTAGATTGAATATGTTAGGTGATACATTCTACAGTACAATTGAGTTATTATCCGTGGAACTTTGGCAAGAACTCTTTGAATATTTCACACCAAATGATTTATGGTATTCATTTCATGATTTAAATAGAAAAATTAATGCAATCATTGATCAAACAATATTATATTTGAATTTTACAAAGCAAGGTACTTATCGTTACTTTGTAAAAAATATTTTAACATTAATGAATGTTGTTAATGTTCGATCATTAAAATTTAATAAATCAAATGAAATTCGACATTTTTTCTCGAAGATTTCTCTAAATTCATTAGTTCAACTTCGTGTATTATCATTAGATTTTATGTATTCTTTTGATGGTAATTCATTTACATTCTGGAAACAACTTTCATCGTTGAAATATCTACAATCATTGAAAATTATTTTTTGGGCAAGTTCAGGATCTGTTAATTGTTGTGACGAAAAGAAATATATTATTCGTTCAATATTTAACAATAATTATTGTCCATCATTGAAATCTTTCATGATTACCACTGGTGGTATCCAACAAGGCAGGCTAACAATTCCATCATTGATTTCAACGACTACAACAACAAATATTCAAAATTTATCCATTAACTCGTTGACTTTTAATGATTTGATTAAGTTACTTCCTGCAATGCAAAATGTCAAATCATTTTGTATTGATTACGATTTAAGATATGATAATTGGTCTAATGAGCAACAACAATCAATGGTGATTGATATACCATTGCTACCTAAATGTATTGACATGAATCTAAAATTATCAGATGATATAACATTTGAACATGTTGAATATTTATTAAAACATACACAAAATTTAAAAAAATTATTTATGTGGGGATGGTATCATTTATTTGATGCAATGAAATGGGAATTTTTGTTATCAATGTATTGTTCGAAACTTATAAAATTTCATTTGATATGTAGTGGTCCAATTTGGAGTGATGAGTTCGATCAAATAATCGATAATTTTCAACAAATATATCCAACAAGACTATTTTGGATCGAACGAAATATTACAATTTCAGATGATGATGTATCCGGTCATGATTATCGTTCTGATATTGCTGTTGAATTTAATATAAAAAATAAGGTAAGTTCAATGTAAAATGCTTGTCGTATACAATATTTAATTTGAACATTTTTTTTATGAGTAATTCAGATAAGATGATTAGTTTAAAACTTCCTCTACAAATAAAGCTAAAATAGCGTCTGTCAAGTCACGTACTATATTAAGAACTATTGTAGAAAGACAGAGAATATCAATCAAAGACAAACAAAACGAACACTGAAGCTATGTATTAAGAGAACTGTTATGTCAAAGTTTGATACTGAAAAAATTGACTTCTTTTTCACTAAACTTTTATAATTAGTCATATTGCAAAGTTGATCACTATGATCTTTCGTATTCAAATGAAGATCATTTTTTTTCAGAAGTGTCATATGAGATTAGCATTTGTATTCAAATGATTCGTAATGGTTTGGCATTATTTTCATTAGAATTAATTGATACCAAGCTGATAGCATTAGTTTTAATTCTAATAGATAGATTATCAACAAATAAATCTCGGGCATATTAAGTTCGGAAATCTTCAAAACCAAATAGTTTTATTCCTTTTGACAAATAGCACTTTTAACTACGAAAACTCTTTGATTTTATCGTCAAAAATTACGAAGATGAACTCTGAAAAATATACATGTAGCTAACATATGTATTAGAATTAAAAATAGCGCTACTTTAATGCTAATAGCGTAACATTGATTAATTCTAATGCCAATCATACTAAAAAATCAAAATAAATTTTGATACTAATATTAATCTGACAACTCTATTCATCTCTTTAGTTAAAATAATCGATTTTCTTGATGTTGCATTATAGCTTTTTGCATACGATTGTGAAAGATTCTTTTCTGAAATGTTAATTAAATAGATAATATCTCAGAACTTAAATGAAGTAAAAAGTCATATTTTTTTAGAGATACGTACAGTAATACAAGGTGTAACTGTATCATAAGATTTGAGAGCAAATAAAATCAATCGTGTAACGATATCAAAAACATAAAGTGTATTATTTACTTTAGTTACAATAATATATTTCTGTTAAGATACTTTCCTCTTCACAACACAAGCTTACATTAATCATTTACTCTCCGGATACTGTTCATAACATCCGTACCGTAATCTTACGTGATGCATGCATGCTAAAGGATTGTTGATTTTACGTTTTTCAATAAAAATAAAGATCTTTAATATTTCATGAATTGTTTTTAGTAATCGTAATATTTGTAAAATAATGAAAGATCATTGCTAAAGAATAACAGAATATGAATATAGTAATAACTGAAAGTAGCTGCATTTATAGTCTTTGTTTTTCTCCTATTTTCTCTTTTTATTGTAGTCGAACAAATGTGAATAGTGATATGATGTGCTCGACTGTCAGAAAAGAAATTATTATTTTTTTCTCAGAGCTTTTGTTTTTTGTTTTTCAATATTTCATTGCTGAAATTTTTTTTTTTGATTTTTGTTATAAATTCTTCTTTGTAATTTTTTCTGTCGATTATCTATTGTCGTTATTGTTTATTCTCTAGCGAGCTATTATTTTTGTTTTTACATTAAAGAAAAAACAAATATTGTAGAACTATGGTATGTTGGTTTTCTCTTCGTTATGTTAATATAATAAAAACGTTTCTGTGCTTAGATTGAACGAAATATTCTTGTTCATTATATTATCTTGGAAGACTTACTCGTCTGGCACTAGATCTAATGAGATTAATTATCCTGTTCAATAAAGATTAAAAAATGAAACCATCAAGAACAAATATCTTATCACAAGAACTAGCAATAGTTCATTGATTTTTAGCAATTTTCGCTATATTATTGAAGATTATTTTGATGTGTTTTTTCTAGATAATAATGGAAATCAGATGATTGTTTTGAGTCTCTGTGAACGAAATTGATCGCAGAGAATAGAAACTATTTAGTCAGAGTTATGTTAAACCTTAGAGTTAATCCGAAAGACAAAACACTACTTGACACCCAGATAGAACTCGACTCATTTTTTTTTTTGGTAATTGAGTCTGCAGAAGTTCATCTCGGAATGGAAAGATGAAAACGCTTACCTAGCAGTACGTTTGATTCACTTGCTAAAAAAATTCATTTGAAAAAAGAGTTCTTATCTTTATTCATTTGTCTGATCAACCTTAGTGGGTCTGAGTGTGGATGTATCTGTGAATGTGTGTAGGTGCAATGGAATAATATATTCACATTCATACCCCACATCCAGCAAATCAGAACTACAGTATCGTTTTAGGGGTATAACATTCGCGTCTATATGGTTTTTGTCCTTGTCATATACCTGAGTCAATTGAAGAGAAAAACTACAGCATATTCTTAGTTTTCCCAATGGTTATAGATGTTTATGTACTAACAGAATGTTCGTACAAGATTAAATTTCAAAAATTATCAAAAATTAATTTTTCCTTGATCAGAATGAATTTTATTTATAACAGCGATACAGCTCAATTGCAAAGCAGATAACATAAAAAGAAAAGAGTAGAAAAATCATTCTTCATCAACTGTCAGATTGTTTTTTGTTTTTAGTGATTAGGAAAATTTTCTGAGTATGTTGCTGAATCTATTGGCATATGTGATAACAATAATGATTATGTTTTTCTATTTAAATAAGCTGCTTGATTTGGTAAAGTAAATAACCAATGGCATTGATATTTGAAGAAGAATTTGATCATTGACCAAGTTGATTTGTAATTTAACCGTCGTTGATCATTGAGTGCATGTTGTTCTTGTTTATTCAGTGATGATGATGTTTCGAATTGAGGTATATCATCATCAGTTGTGGGTCCATAAATATTTTTAACAATCATAGTCATGATCATAATAAAAATTCGTTGTACAATATTGATTTGATAAATAAATTTTTTAAGACGAGTAATTAAACTTTTTTCATTTTTTTTAAAACTTGTATTCGATGTTTATCTATGTTTTTCTCGAGATCATTATCGATATTCGGATAGGCTGGATCGTAGTTTCGTCGAATTCGTTCATGATAATCGAAAATAATTTGAAAGCGACGATCATCATAGAAATAAGGTACTCTTATAAGTAGTTTTACAAGTGAACAAAATGTTAAATCAGCTGCCGAAAATTGATTACCGACAAGATAATCATTTGTACGCAAATGATTTCCAATGTCTAAAAGAATTTGTTCTGCTTTTTCTTTTATTTATTCTTAACGCATACGATGAACTTGATATCGAGCAATTATAAAAGCAACGATGAATAGAATAAATCAACGTGAGCGAATATCATCTGGATTATTGGCCCATGGATACTTTTCACGGAGTACAAGTGACAATACATTTGGACTTTCTGTGAGTATTTGAACATAAGCAATACGATGTCCATAAAGACCTAATGTCGAATCAAGACGTAAACATGTATCAATCACTTGTTGACGTTCTTTATTTGATGATGGAAAAAGGGATAGAGATGATTGAGGATATTGAGTGTCCAAATAGAGTAAAATTGGTGTTGAATCATAATGGAATTGATTATCATCTTTATTGTTTGGATCTTCAATCATCGGCATTAGTTTAGGCGTTATTTTAGGTGCTTGTTCTAAACCTTTTGTTTTTCCGAATGGCTTATAATTTATTAATTCATAGGGAATTTCTTTCAAATCCAACGCTCAACGAACTTTATCACAGTAATGAGACCATTGTGTTGTATAGAAACGAATACGTTGTATCATCTTAAAAATATTTTGTTTCTAAAAAAAACCATAGAAGAATATCTTAATAGATACAGAGAGATAAATCTGACAGTAGCATATCAATGTGAATCTGCTACAAGCAGGGTTATAATTAGAATTGAATCCGTCCAGTTAAAATAAACTTCGACCAGTTTCAAATATGACCAAGACTTCCATCAAAAACCTGAGACAAGGGTGTGGATAATCTCTTCAAACATCCACACCCACACCCTTCGGATGATGATGACGATCAAAATCAAAATAATTTACTGAATATGAAATTTTCTACACCTATGGCATCATCGCAATTACAACTTCAATATACAACAACATCAATGGTAACAACGAATCAATGACAAGTAAATGTTATGCCACTATCAACGCTTTCACCCCGTCGGCCAGCAAAACAATCACGAGCAACATCAGCAACACCACTACGAACAACGCAGCAAGAAATTGAAATAACCGATTTAGTGACACCTGTTAAATCAACAGTTATTATTACACAAGCAAATTATACAATACGTACACTTACTCTTTACAATCAGCAACGCCGATCAATTTTACCAACATTTCCAACACTAATTTATAATCATGATCCAGATTTATTATTAGCTAAGGGTGTGGGTGTGGGTGCGTGGATGTGGGTATGCGTCTTTTCTTCACCCACACCCACCCTCTCTGTAAACTGAATTAAATGGTGTGGATATGAGTGTGGATGGATGTCTGGGTATCCATGAAAATAATACTCATACACTTTCATTAAAAAAAACGAAGTCAAGATTTAATCTTTCAAGACCCTATACATTTGCATCAGAAGATCGAAAACTAAAACCGTTAATTTTACCTTTGAAAAATAGTTTTAGATGTCCATAGAAAAAATTTATTTCAACTCAAATAGCCGATAAAAAAGCAATCATTATTCACTTTTGAATACATTCCAAGAGACAGTGTGACAAGAATATAATGTTCATTTCGACTCTTTATTTCAAAAACTTTCAGGATAAATATATAATTACTTGAGACAAAACAGTGTGCTCTGTCTGATTTTTGAGAGACACAGTTGAATTCAATCAGATACATGTGTGTTTTTTTATGATAAAAATAGAAAATACGATTAAATTATCGCGTTGAAAAACGTATATTTCATTGATTTACACAGATTCTGTTATGCGGAAAAATTCTTTCAATAAACGGACGATCGATATTATTTACTCTAAAAACTGATAAAACGACATCATTTATTATAATGAAAAATGTTGAAGCAATTTGCATAGAAATATTTTTCATCGACATTCATATTACTTAGGGATATCCAAAAGTAGTGACCAGTGCTGCCACCTTTTGAAGTCCGAAAAGCAGAAAGACAGCAGAAAGTATGTTTGTGATATGAAACTAACGGGTAGCTCGTAATAAAAGAGGATCTTAGTATTTTGTTAATATCTTAAGCGTTATCTTATCGCTCACACTTAATTTTTTCATTGAAAGATTCATCGTCTGATTCTGCAGAAATTGGTATATTTCGTTGTAAAAAATACTTATCTCTCGTTCGACGTCATCGTGATTCAAAACAAGCATTACATACAACTTTTAAAATCTCTATTTTTTTCAATTTTTTCCGAAAACATCCAGTCCCTAGATTAATTTTATTATCATTGATCGTGCCATATTCTTTATACAGCAATAAAATAAATTGTCTTCGGTACGTTGATTGAAATGAACCAATTTATCTTTTAAGTGGCGAACAAATTATACCCAAAGTAACAGGATTAATTGAGAAAATGAACATTTTGGAAGAAAATTGAAAAAAAAAGGAAGACTTTGAAAGTTGTATGTAATGCTTATTTTAAATCATGATGATATTGAAAGAGAGATAAGTGTTTTTTACAGCGAAATATACAAATTTCTGCAGAATCAGACGGTAAATCGTTCGATAAAAAAATAAAGCGTGAGCGATAAGATAACGCTTAAGATATTAACAAAATACTGAGACTCTCTTTTATTACGAGCTATCCGTTAGTTTTAAATTTTAGTGTCAGTATACTAATCACTCGCATTGTATGGCATCACAAAATTCAACTAATTAACAAATAGACAGAATCATTGAACATGTTTGCTTTTTAAGAAGTATTCTTCATCTGATTTAAGAGCTTTTGATAAATCTTTTTTACCTAATAAATATTCATCCATTACAGTGATTATCAATATTAGCTTTTTATTAGCAATGTTCAGAAAACTGTTGATGACAAACGAAAAATGTTAATTGAGACAAATCAAATTTATATTCTTTTAAAGATCATTAATATTCGACAACATTGAACTATTCTCTGTTGAAGATAATTATATTCAATTTCTGTTTTCCGGTTGAACTTCTGATGACATAATTATTACTTCAGCAACTACCACTACTTTGTGAATACCTTCTTCGCTAGTCGAGCTGTCATTATCATCTAGAGCTGTTTTTTCTGTTCCTTTTCTCTCACTAATCATATTAATTATTCATGTTCATCTAGTAAACAAACGAAAGCATGTATATGTTGATGTACATAAATTACATAAGTAATTATAATATGATAGAAAACCATAGGTAAATAATTGATTTAAAGCCAAATATATAGGTTGGTAGTTGTTTGTAGTCAGTAGAAAATAAAAATCATCTGTATCAAATAGAAAGAATTAGAATGGCAAAAAAATATCAGTAGTTTGTGATATGGGTTTTTTAATAATTATGGAAACGAAGGTATTTCAAGTGAAAAATGTTGATTGAAATAATAAATAACACCGTATCAAAAAAAGCAGAAAATTCTTGAAAAAACAGAAAAAACTTCAAAAAGCAGAAGAGGTGGCAGCTCTGGTAGTGACAGTAATACTATAATACCATATATTAAGCTTTAAGAAACTTTCTTTCTACAGTCTGACAGATGAAAGAATACTATATTTGTCTATGCTATTTAATCACACTTCAACTAATACCATGATATTAAAATTTCGATAGGAGCTGTTTTTCTATCATATGGGACTGTCATACACATGTTTTTTAATTAACTTATGAGAGAAACAGGATAGAGAGCTGCGGATTTCACTGTTCAAAAGCAGAGACGAAGATACATTGAATTGCATATTATATGTTCGCCTAGACATTATCTGGAGTTTCTTCAATCAACTTTCTAAGCATTGAAAAAAATAATTTTCTATTGCTTTACAGAAATTGTTAGAAAAGTCACTTAGAGCGGTAATTAAAATATCTATAACTCAGAAATGATTAATTCTAAACATGTTAATCTTGTGCAGTGTCTTAGACCTTTCATTGATGGTTTAAATGCATGCTTGGCAATTGAGAGTCTGCTATAAACATATAAGTATGATTAAATAGCATAGAAAATTAGAGTATTTTTGTCTCTATCAGACTGTATAGAAAGAGAGTTTCTTAAAGCATAATATATGGTATTAAAATGTTGCTGCCACTATTTCTGGATATCCCTAAATAACTCTCAAATTTCTGTGTTTTTTATGTGAACATTTTTCATGATAAAAAATTGGTATTTTAATTAAAAATCTATTCCACCTTTAACAATCTCAATTTTAACATTGATCTATAAAAATTTAAGTTGTTCTACAAGAAGATTTTTAAAATAAAGCTCAGAGAATTGATACTTTTCATCAAGAAAATCAATAAAAAAGGACGAAAAAATGCACTTGGTAAATCTCTGAAACGAATAATTACACGTACATGCAAAATTAAACAAAGTTCTTTTCTGTTTTCCAGTCATTGCCTGGAAAT
>CAJNOL010000890.1:65508-84215 GCA_905250125.1 Rotaria sordida
AAAATTAAACAAAGTTCTTTTCTGTTTTCCAGTCATTGCCTGGAAATCTTACTATTTTTTAATGATAATAAAACGCTAATATTTCTTCGAGGAGAAATTTATCATACATTTAATTACTTAGTTTGATGAAGCCTATTAAGATTAAATTTGAAAGTTGCTCCAGGATACTCATATTATGAGATAAAACTAAGACAATATATATCTGTAAACATAGTCTAGATTGCTCTAAGGATTCATTTTGATAATGACATTCTCTTTCTCATTTTCTCTTTCAAAAAAATTTAAACCGAAGAAAACCATTCTTCTAATTTTTTTCTGTATTTGACATGTTGCTAGAAAAATGAGAGTATAGTCTAAGTTAAAGAGTACAACCAGTCGAAGAAATATATTGCGTTCGAATCAGGTTGATTAAGTATAAATGTCTTCACAATCTTCGTCCACCGATGTTATTACAACACTAGAATCAACAGCAACATATTTATATCGATTTGGTGGTCTTATTTTGGTTATCTTCGGTAGTATAGGTTGTATACTCAACATAATAGTATTTTCTCAAAGATCTTTACGCAAAAATCCATGTTCTACCTGTTTGGTAGTTGAAAATATTTTTAATTTGTTATTTATTAACTCATTACTCTTATCTATAACATTAGAAGTTGGTTATAATGTTTATTTTACTTCAACGAATATTGTTCTTTGTCGTTTATGTTATTATACATCATTATTTTCCAATGTTTTAAGTTCATTTTGTTTAATCTTAGCTTCAATTGATCGAGTTTTTATTACTTCATCAAATGCTTCTACTCGACAACGAAGTACATTACGTTTTACTTATTTCTGTATTATTGGTGGAACAATATTTTGGATGTTATTTCATAGTCCTTCGTTAGCCTTTACAAATATTACACAAATTGGTGATAACATTTATATATGCTTTTATCAAATGGGATTTTATCTGACATTTATTAGTTTTTATTCGATTATTAAAGAAAGTTCGTCTACTTTGTCATTATTAATATGTGGAATATGGGCTGTGAAAAATATTCGACGTTTACGTCGTGTAACATTTTCGACTGCTTCATCAAATAATGGAAATGCAAGAGTCGTTGGTTCACATATTATTCATTCAAAAGATCGACAATTTGTTTGGATGGTTCTTATAGATATTCTTCTGTATGCTATTTTCTGTTCTATGGCAGCAATTTTCTTAACTCATCAACAAATTACACAATATCAACAAAAATCTATTGAACAAGTGCAATTAGACATCTTTCTTAAACAAATTACTGTTTTTTGTCTTCATATTCCATTTGGTATCAGTTGTTATACTAATTTATTGGTATCAAAAGCTTATCGAAATGCAATGAAAAATATCTTTTCATGGAACTAAATTTTTTCTGTTCTTATTGAGTATTTATCAAACAGTTTCGAAATTTTGTATTATTTAAATATTGTATTGTCAAGTATCTTATATTTTTCTGAATTATTTATCGTAAATAAAAATATCTGAGTGTTCAACTTCGAACTTGATAGAAAAGTCGTAGATCTACCAAACAATGAGGGTAGGGGTGTGGGTGTCGGTTTGGATGTATATTAATACTAATGAAACGCATTCACACCCACCCTATTTCGCCTGGAATAAAAGACGATTGTACATCGTTTTCAGTCAGCACAAAAATGATAAACCGCGATCAATCGTTTAGTTAGTCATTCTTCAAGAGTACACCAGTGAAGTTTGATATTGATCAAAAACAATAATAATAATTACTAAGACTGAGTAACCAATCTCGAACTAGAAACCAAAATGTATCATGTTACCTTAGACTCATAAAGCATCGCGCTGGTAAAGGAATATTATTGCAACTACTGCCTGTTAGCTGAGAGATTAGTATTTAACTTGTTCATAGTGCTACGGCACTATTGTATATTTTGTGATGTTCCTTCGAATTAAAATGTTCTTTACAACATTATGGTAGCTCCAAAAGTATGCCTTAACTGAAGCGGAGATAGCTTTCATATTTATGTATTGACACATCGAGACAAAGACTGCTTTAATACCAAAATATTGAGCGCTATTTTCTTCCAAGTGTTTCAGACGATGCATTACTATTTTAGAAAAACTATACGTATGGACCAGTCTGTAATAACAATTTTTCACTTTTTAGTGCTCTTAAACACTATCTTAATCTATTAGGCCCACTCAGTAGAAAATTTTCTCCTATGGATCAGAGTGATCAGAAGAGTACTATCTCCGAACCTATCAGTGCAGCGTCTAGTTGTTCATCGGCTTCCCTACAGGCGCTACCTATGGCTAGCAGATGCCATCTCTAAGCCTAGTGTCCTAATAGATCATCATTATTCATGCAAAAGGTAGTCAATTAGCGTTTACGTTTTTTAATACAAAAATTATGAATTAGAAATCTCCAAACATCAGATTTTGGGGTGGACGAATCTTTGAAGCCATAATCTCGGGGGCACTCAAGAAAATTTCGAATATATTGGAAGTTCTCTTTTACGATATTCAGATGAAACTTTCAGAAAGCCATGTCACTTTTCATTTATATCTTTCCTGTAGCATATCTCTAGTGAATTTCTGATATGAGTGGGTCTATTGGTCGTCAACTTTCCATGCGGACAAAACTGACACCTACCTATCCCCATATTGAGACGTGCTCTCTCAATGGATAATTCTTTGACATATTCTATCATCACCAAACAATCAAATGTACAATGCCGGAAGCAAAACGATCGAAAAAACTCTAGAAAAAAATCTTGTCAGGATGAAAGTTTTGCCGGTGTAGGTGCTGTCACCGCTGGTTTGCCAATGTGTACGCATGAGTAGACATGCAAGTGTCTTTTAAAGAACATGAACACCTTTCTCCACACTCATGATGACACCCACAAACCGACACATACATACTCAAAATTTTGGAAAAATTTATGGCAAATTCGGATTCCCCGATTTCAATTACCTTTGGTAAAACTTTATAAATTAGACTAATTCAGGAAGATATACAAGCAAGTATGTAAACTTATTTTATTTCATTTAATCATTCGTTCAGTCGAGGGAATGAGTGAATGTAGACAAACGTGTAAGAAAAATGATTGATTGAGATATCATCGTTTTTGTAAAATTATAATGCTCTAGACAATGACTAAACGATGTTTGATCGATTGTTTTGCATTAGAGATCATAAAACGAACCGAACTCGAACCAGTATAACTCGGATCGATTCCATCTCTGTTTTGCCTATCTAACGGAAAGTTGATTGATGCTTTTGAGATAGAGAGCATGCGAATGAGATTATTTAGCAGTTTAACTGCACTATCCAAGATAATTTTATGCACACTTCTCGTTTTTCAATTTGGACAAAAATATCTTGTTATGTTATACTTTCCTTAAGGTTATTATATGGGTAAAATATGGGTTCATTTTAGTAGAACATAAACATTTTTATTTATTTATTTATTTTTATAAAGAATGATCACATGTATATGTAACACCAAAGCAGAAAAAAGAAAGAAAAGAAAAGATGAATAATACATATATACGATGTTATATTAATAACACATCTATTAATAATTGCAGTTTTCCCGTAGAACAAAAAAATTCGTACAGATGAATTTCAAAAGTATTCTTGCCATTGTCCCACAGTCTTTTACTCGAGCCAAAAGTAAACTTGTTTGTTTATTTATTTTTATTTTTTTTCTGATCTCCATTCGTATGCTTCCCACCACAATCGATTAATAATTTCATATTCAACATTTCCTTCATCAGATTTTTGCCATGGTTTTGCATTTACGTAATGAATTGTTTTGAGTTTTGACAAATCCCATAAATGTGGATGGCTTTTAGAGAATACTTTTATTCCATGATATATGAAAGGTATACGTGTCCATGTATCATGATAAAATTTATTCAAAAAATCTTGTTCAGCAAATTTGAATTCAGTTAAATCCCATGTATTTAATGCTTCTAACATTTGTTGAAATATTGTTAAATTTGGACGAAATAAGAATAATCCAGCATTAAAAATAACATTAGCAGGCGAATTGTCATGTGTCGTATTATTCGAATATTGTTCACGAGTATAAGGACAATTTTCTGGTTTCCAAGATTCAGGAAATGTTGAAATCTTTCTTAAATTACATGTACATGTTTGTACTGCAGCAAAACTAATATTATCATTTAAATCAAATAGCTCATCTATATTTTGAAGAAGAATAATGTCAGCGTCCAGAAAAACACATTTATCACAAATATCTACCATTTCAAATGCTCGTAATTTTTTCCATGCGTGAAAAAAATGTGGATAAGAATATACCGTTTCACTAGTTGGATAGAAATCTTCTATGAATCGTATAGAACATCCTTCATTTAAAATAAGTTGTTGTGCTTCATCTGAACAAACATCTTTGGTCATCATTACCACTAGTGGATAAATACTATTAGCTCGTTTCAATGAACGAACTAAAGCCAATACGCCTGGAAAATAGTCTTCTGTACCTAACAATGTTACCCATGCGCGACGTTCATTATGATGTTTCGAGATAAAGTAGTTTTGATAATAAATTCCAAGTATAACAATAGCAATTGCACCGATCACAATCGTGCGAAAATACATTCAATGTAACTGTCTATATTGATAAAAGCTAAAATAAATTTAAAAAAGTAGAAATATTTAGAAGCAATATTGAGGGTACGAGTGTTGTTCAAATAAGTAGCTACATTCGTTCTATCCGAATTCGAAACAAAGCGACTCAAATGTAAGTGGAGCTAGAATGGCCAAAAGCTGCAGCTTCCAATATCTTGAGACGATCAGGCCAGGTATTGCAAATAACCTGATCTCGAAATTAGAATCTAATATTTCGAAACAAGATTTAGACATGTTTTTTACTATGTATCGCAAGGGAACTTAGCAAAGAATGTCCTGGAACGTGATGATACTGCAGTACAATTTTACTCATGATAAAAGAAACAGTGACTCTATTCCTAAATATTATCTATTTTTTTCGTTTATTCTCGAAACATTACAAAATAGAGAAATGTGAAAGGAATATTTTCAAAAGTAAAACTACATTCAAAAACTTATATTCAGAATCAACAACCTATGAATATTTAATGCATAATCTTCACTTTTCTTAAGTTATTTGCGCAGTAAGCAAACACTATGTATATCAATGGGGTTGCAACGAAAAAGGTGTAAAAAAAAACAAGCAAAACAGCGTTAATATTTCGTGTATGATTGAGAAAAATGTGCGTTTACACACATAATAACAAACGTATTGTTAGACTCTTTCTTTATTGGGCGGTGCATATATTGAGTGATGGTCCGAAAAGAAAACGTACAGGTGAAAAAAAAGAACAGCAATAACAAATGGTTGGAAAGAAAGTGATAGCTCTAGCTAACGTAAATAAATCGATTGGTTGTGCGTGTAGGAAGAAAAGTAGTATGAGTCAAAAGTGAAGATTTTATACCAATTTTTGATATACTTTAATTGCGCAGTTAGATATTTAAATATATTGAAAATTATTTGATACTGAATTTTCGTAAAACAGATGAACATCTATGAACACATAGTAGGCAAAGAACTTGATACTGATTAAAATGGTGATGTGAATGTAAATGTGTAGAAAATAGAAAATCACATCTAAACTCTTCTAGATTTTTTGTAAGATGATCAAAATCGATTCGAAAAATTCTTCGTAAGTTCAGAGTATATTTTGAAATGCACCAACGAAAAATATAAAACATTGTTTGAAATTAAAGAAAACCTTTCTTTACGGTATCTTTTTTTTTTTGAAAAGAAACATCTTCGAGTTCTCTGTAAAATAAACAAATTGAAGCCAATTTATTATACCTATTTTTGTCTATTTAAAATATATAAAAATATTGATAAAAAATGTTTTCAAGGCTAGATATTTTGTACTTTCTAACCGTATAAAAACAAAAATTTGAGTAACATGTGGTTGATTCAAAATTAGAGCATCCCTTATTTTTTTCTCTGAATATTCAATTCTAGATTCAACTTTTTGCCGCTGATTTATACTAATGTACAACAAGGAGAGGTATTTTGATTTCATCCAAAAACAAAACTGAACAGGAAGTATAAATACAAATGATTAATTTGATTTTTAACTGATGGTATATAGTTGTACAATTGAATGAATGGTTAATTCAGTGGTTTCGTTGAAGAAATGAAAAGAAACCAATATAACTAAAACAAGCAGAGCTGCGTGGGTGTAAGTGGATGGATGGGTATATTTAAGAGAGTGAGTGTGAGGTTCGTGGATGTGGGTTTAAGAAAATATCCTATTTGATTGATAAAGTAAGAACTAATACTGCAGAGCCATTCTTGAATCGAACATTGTTGAGCAAGTAATTAAAACACTGATGATATCAAACATAGGAGATCAATTTTACTAGTGAATAATTTTTTTTTTCTTATTTATTTAATCTCTTTCTCCTGATTAAATTAGAAGTTATCGGAAAATGAAGCGTGGATGTAGATGTGGATGGCTGTGGGTTGAAATCACATAGAATACAAAACATATACCTATGCACTCACATACGCCCATAACGATACTCACATCCCATCTTCTACTCATGCCATATAGCCAAACAGGAATCATTCATGGTCCTAATCAAAACTTATTGATGTATTTGGAAAGATTACTTTTATATCAAGTTTTCTGCGGCCAACAAAAGTACTCTCCATTTATCGATTAATATGTTAGATCATTTCTCAAGCTTAATTTTTTACTAAATAGAAAAACACGGGAAAGGAATATGAGACGACATCGAAAGAAAAAGTAGAGATTCTAGGCGTGAATTATAATAAATCGCATATGCAAACTAAATTCAAATACGGGACAACATGAGAATCAATATTGATACGCGGATAAATCAATGTACCTATGGATATAGAAACAGTGACATTTATGAAAAGTTATTAAATCCAAACAATTAATAGAGCAATCGGAATCATTTTACCGAAAAATTATGCTTGCAATAAAAACAAGTACCAATTGTTATTTGGATTCTCCATCCAAATGACATATAAAAGCAAATTAAAATAAGCCAATTCTTCATTCTCTAATAAAAATCAGTGACATAGTCTTGGACACCATAGAAAGTATTTTTTCTACATAAAATGACTGCAAATATGGCAAAAATGTATCTGTTCATGTTCGTAGTATTCTTGCACTTTGTCGCAACAACATCTGGAACATCAAAATTGTCTGGCCACATGGTTGGTTCAGCAAATGGGTGCGGAGCTGAAGGGTAGTTTAGAAATTGATTGGCTTCTAATTATAATTGGCGAACGTGTCATCATTCAGTGTTGTAATTAACACAACATTTGTTATGAGACATGTGGTCAAACACAAGCCCAATGTGTTAGCCAGTTTCAAGCATGCCTCAATTCTGTTTGTGGCACAATCGGCGGTGGATTACAATGGTTGGCTGCTGCCCAGTAGACATTATGCAAATTGAACGGACGGATTCTTTTTACCATTGTCAATGCATTCAGAGCATCTCCATTTGCCAAGGCTCAGCAAGCTAGTGGATATATTACTTAACAAATATTAGCAGGAATGCCCAAATAAAAAACCTCTATTTTATGGAAAACAGAACGATAAAGATATTGTATTTTGATCAGAATTTATATTGATAAAATACAAAAATGATGTAAATTGGTATAAAAAGAACCATTTTCCACAATGTTCTAGCATTTTTTGTCGCAGACAACGATAAGGAACCATAATCATTACGGTTTCTATAATGTCTGTGAATGCTCTCATTTAAACTGCATATGATTTGTTTATCAAAGCCAAAGAAATGCAAGATCAGACGGAAGAAAAAACTGAAGAATTCAATGCATACAATTCTGACTATTCTCTAACTTGTCTTTGAGTATTGAACAGTTCAAGATTATTGCTGACAGAAAAAAGAATGTGTCACAGTAAGCAATTTTCATCAACTTTTATGCTCTGAAACAGATTTTCGTTATTGAGAAAATCATCTGTATAAAAAAAAAGTATTTTTTGAAAAAAAGAATTTGATTTGTAACACCAAGGGGAAGCCTTTTACCAAATTTCTGAGAAAATATTCCTCAAGAACATTATCATATATCGGACTAATAAGCATTTTGGAGTAAAGCTTTTTTTTTGTTCCATTCAAAATGTATGGTATGAATCATTTCTAAAACTTTCTTTACATAACAATCAAACTTTTTTTGAAAAAAATGATTTTTATTACATATCATTAAATATAGCTCAACAAGTTGATTTCTAATATTACCCTGATTTTGTACCAAAAATACCTTGATGCTGACAAATTTAACGGTTCTCACTTTCTGTCGAGTAATCACTTTTTGCTCACTCCATTTGTGGTCGATCGAAGTAATTTTTTTGCACAATAGCAACTGTAGTCTAATCTTGCGTTTGACATCATGTTTCATTTTAAAATATTTTTATAACTTGATAATAGAAATAACCTTCATATTGTTACCGATTCATGGAGAAATTATTTAATGATAGACATTCTCAGGGTTCTACTTGATTTCTGGAAATCCAGTTTCAGGATAAGATAGACTAACTTTTGATATATTCATTCTAATATGTAAACTTTGATAAAAAAAATGTGTATGCCGAAATATAAATGCATCGTTTCCTACAATTCTGTGAAGTTTCTTAATTACTTGACTTTCTAGACTTCTTTTTGTTTACTGGACTTATTGAACTGCTGAAGTTATTAGACATCATCGGATTCTTTAAGTTTCTTAAATTATCTTTCTCTGTCAACTGACATCGAATTATTTTCTGCAAATGATTTTCTAATTACGAAGTTGTCAAGAAGATGAAAGTTGCAAAATTCAGATAAACCTTCAAAAAATTTGCTTCCTTCAACATATCTTATTACTGAAAATTTCAATGCCACTATAAACATGCAAAAGAGCAGAAGAGAAAGACCTTTTGGTACAAATTATTTTCACGTAGCGACTAGAGGAGTCGAGTCTGAGTAAGTCATACACGAGTGCCCACATCCTTTTTGAATCCTGTCAGTTCATCGAGTTGTAAATATCTCATGATTTCAGAAATTATAGAATCTAAATATGTTACATTATTAGTTTGTATCATTAATTTGTTTTTGAAAGAAGATAAAATACTTTTTTCTTTTTATTTAACTCTTCATTTATACGAACTTCTTAATTGAAGCAACATTATTTTATACAAAAAAAAAAAAAAAACATTTCTATCGAATTCTTTTTTGCTGTTCTTGTATATATATCAATGCTTTTGTAAATTTCTCTGTGAGTTTTTTATCATTTATATCCATTTCTTGTTCACATGCATTCTCAATGATAGGTCGAATAATACTATCGCTAAGATATTCTTTGAATGTATCTGTTACTTTTTTTGAATTGTTTCTTGTGTTACTTGAAGTTTTACTTAATTCATCAACAAATGCAATTATAGTTTGTGCTAATAAACGATTATTTGTTTGTTCTCTTCGAATTTCTCTTCGTAAATTTTTTAATTGATTTTGTATTGTACCAAAGGTAACATTAGAAAATTTAAAGATTTGACAATATCCACTAAGAACTTGAGGATTATTCATTATTTGTTGATATTCAGTAAGAAGTTTTTGTTCACGTTCGATAGCAGGATGAAGTAATTGACAAATTTCAGTATTTAGTTTATCTTTATTTTGCTCAAATATAGTCCATTTATCTGATGAATATAAAACTTTTTGTACAATATCTAATGTTTCTAATTTATGTTCTTCATTCTTAGAATTAATTTGTCTAATAATTGATAGAAATAAACTATTAATATCGAAGATTTCTTTTTTAACAATACGATTAAGAGTATATGGTAATGCTAAACTTAATGTATCTATTATTGGTACATTAGGTAATATATCATCCATCGTATTAAGCGCATAAGAAACCAATGCTGTATTATTTCCATTATAAATATATTTTATGCGTGGTGTATGACGTTGAACAATTCGAAATATTTCTTTTGTTTTTCCTCCAAATAAGGAATCATTATCTAACATACCTAAAAATTGATTAACTGTCAATGATGTATCTTGATTTATTATCTGATCGAAATCATTAGAAATTAAAGCTTCAATATTTTTATATCGTTCTGGTATTTGTTTAAGGAAATCAATTACATGTTTATTAATATCAGCTATGTTCATACTATTTAAAGCAATATTTGTTAATGTCTTAATATTAAATCCTTTTGTACAATATAATTGATGAATACTATCTGCGGTAACACCAATTATTCCAACGTGTTCTATTGATGAAATTGGTTTAACAAGATTATTTACAGTTGATGTTATACATAATAAATTTAATCCATAATTAATTACTTTTTGTTTGAAATAATTGACAAGATCAAAATCATTTGTAATTTTTGTAGCTAAAATAAAAATAAAAATAAATTGTTTTTCTAAAAATTTTTTTAATCTTAATTTATTTACCAACAGCTGTATAAATATCAAATGTTCCATTAAGAACCATTAATGTTCCTAACTTCCATTGATCAACAACACATAAAAATGTTCCACCAACAATTTGTGCAATACCCATAATAAAAATAAATATTGTTTTCCACCAACATCGTTTAGGTTCAATTTCAAATATAAATACCCATACTAAACCTTCACTATACCATTCTTGATATTCAGCATAAATTTCATTTTTAATTGCATTAAAATGTGTATTCTCAAAACTTGACAATGTTACTTCCCAACTTTCACTACGACAGGTTATTTCATGTTTATCTTCATCAAATTTACATAATTGATCTCGACTAGCTCCAAGTATTGAATGAACATGTTCAAGATAGACAAGTTCAGCAATACATGATCTATCAGTAGATGTTTGTGTTGATAATTCATCATGAATTTGAAGAAATTTACGTCGTTCAATTTCATTATTAAGTAATGTTACAGCTATATTCAATTCTTTTATAGCTTCATTTATTGAATTTTGATCATTTTTTATATAACATAATACTATATTATAATGAAGAATAAAATCTTGTTTATCAAGATTTATTGCTTGTTGATATAATGTTAATGCACGCTGTTCTCTTTCAAATACATTTTTCATACATAACATTTTAATACCAGCCGTAATTAAATATTTTGGATGAACAATCAATTGACAAAGAACATTACATGTTGCATTAGCTATATGTATAGTACGATATTGTTCATTATCTCTATGCCAAGGAAATGAAGTATATGGTTGTGATAATGTTTCTTTCATAGTTGTAATAGCTAATTCAAGTTTTTGTTCGATTTCATTTGCAAATGCTGAAAAACGTTCATCAGCCGTTGATGCATCTTGATCACAAAATGAACTCCATAATTCACGAAGTGAACTAAAACCTGGTTGTAATATATCGTCAGTAAATGAAAGATCATCTTTACGTGAATGAACAACATCAAGAAAACGAACAAGAAGACGATCTTTTGCTTCAATTCGATTAATTTCTTTAATTGCTTCATTCATATTATTTTTTTCAAATTTATTTCGTTTTTTTTTCCAATATTCTACTAATTGAATTTCATCCTCCGAACTATATGATATCACATTATTATATTCTTTATAAATAATTAATCTCGCTGAACCTGGTTGTCCTTGTCGTCCAGCTCGACCAAATGCTTGTTGTTCAACACGTGAATTATTTGGCATAAATGTAACAATAACATGTAAACCACCATAATTAACAGCAGATGTTAGAATTTTTAAATCAGTTCCACGTCCAGCTAAATTTGTTGCAACAATTACATCACCTGGATGAACTTCTTCTGGTTTTGTATGTTCATCACTTCGAAGATAAAGTTTTATATTTGAATGTTGACAACTTAAATAAGATTGAACATCATTTGCATCACGTATTGTTTGACAAATAATTAAAATAGCTCGATGATTAGTAATAGCTATAGTATGACATTCAATACGAATTTTTTCTAACCATAATTGACGATTATCAGCAAATTGATCTAAAATAAATCATGATCATATATTAGCAAAAACACAAATAATATTCATTTCGTTTAAATATTATTTACTTGGATAAATATCAAATATACTATCAATATATTTTGGTACAATAATAACATCAATATTATAAACTTTTTTTATAAATTTTTGTGAACTTTTTCCACCTAATGTACCAGTTAAACCATATAAATATTTATATTTTTTAAATAAAGTAACATTTGAATAAAATGAATCACACATATGTTCAGGTGTCATACGTAAATTATGTTTTAATTGAAGAAATTGATGAATACCATCACTCCAATGCATATTTATTTGAGAGACACCTGTATTTAAATAATCAACAACAATAATTTCATTGTCTTTATTAATTATATAATCAACATCAAGTTGTAATTCATAAAGTGCTCGTCTTGCACTTTGAATCCATTTTGGTAGTTTAAAAAAAATATAAGATCGACGATATTCAGGAAATTCAATTAATTGTTTATCATTTAATTTTTCACTAATAAAATGAACAGCATCAACTAAAATATACAAGATATTTCAATTCAATTTTTTTAGTTTATTAGAGTTTATTTGTAGTTTGATAACGGTGTTCATAACGAGACAATCTAGATTTTACTATATATTAACCCTTAACCCCCCAATGGGTCATATATGACCCATTTGTAGACACGATCACAGAAAATAAAGAAAGTATGACAGTGAAAAACTCCCAAGACATTATTTGTAGGAAACTTCACAAGCTATCGATTAGTAAAAAAAATATTTTGTTTCATTGCTTTGCCTTTGAGATACATGACTTACAAAATCTACAATTTTGAAAAAAATGCAAAAATTCAAAATTTTATAAACAAAATGTTCTCTACTTGCAATCGATAGAGGTCTTTTGGAATTTCTGTGTGATATTAATCGATGAAGAAGTCCACTGCTGAATTAGATGTGTTTCGAAAGTTTCATGCTAACTCCACGAATTATGCATCCTACGGGACACAATTGACCATGTTGTCACTGTTAGACGCATGGAGGCTAATCAAGAACAAAGTTAATATGTGCGTTATAGACCTGAACTCATGAGAAGTCGAAATAGTATTTATGATGAATTAAATTCCTTCAGACGTTACAAGATGGCTCAAAGTAAAATAGGCTCAAATTTGACAATAGGTGAAAAAAAAACATGTATTCTTTGATGTTAATTTTTATCGGTTCGCTCTTTACGTTTTTCCTATCACTTCAACAGTACGAGATAGATGCTGCTTCTGTCCAGTCAATAAAGTGGTCAAAGAAAAAAAATTAAGCCTTATGATGTCGTTCAATTTCCATTTTCCACCACATGATTTTTACATCAATCAAACTGCCCTACTCCAGGAACAGGACATTCGGCGGATTAGGCCACATCATTGGCATATTCGACAGGCTAATACTCTATTTATAAAGTTATTTCATCAGTGGCTCTTCTGAAACTGCCGTGGGGGGTAAAGGGTTAATAAGAAAATAATAGATAGAACTCAAATAATAAAAGGATATGGCTGCAGATTTCGATAAGAAGATCTTATGTCTAAACTTTAGTTTGCAAAATAAATTATGCTAGAAATTCTGTATGATTAAAAATTTTGAAAGATGATTTATTATTATAATTAGAACATAATTTTGAACAACGTCTTTATATAAATATCTAATTCAGTTGTCTAACTGTAATATGTAGTTTTTCTCTGCTATATTTGTTTGAGTGCAGGTATAGGACATTTTCTATGTTTGTTTGAATCTCAATAAGAACACATTAGGTTTGGAATATTGAGAAATAGATAAAAGATTGTGATGAAAAACAAAAAACAAAGAATTCTATCGTTTTTTTTTCTCGAATGTGTTTTATTAAAGCCCCCGACACATTAGAAGACCTCCCTTAAAAAACCGATATTTTAAAATAGTTCCTGAATTTTATTGACTTTTTTAGTATTTAAGTTCATAATTATGTCTAAATTCAATACGAAAAAGATTTTCCTTTCATTCTTATAGCAAAGTGTCAAATCCGAGCGAGTGAAATCTTGTGAAGTAGTTTATAGAAAAGATCTATCTATTAAAGATTGTGTTTCTTTGTTAACAACATCTTGTGGAGTCATTTCAGTACTCCTTTGCAGCTTAGTTTATAAATATTCTTCAGTTTCTATGCATGAAAAATACGCTTTCACAGAAACAGGATCTAATGAGTACGGTAGATTTTTTCACGTATAATGCATGAAGAGATCTTTACACATTAGTAAAAGATTAGGTAAAATGTTGATGTGTATTAATACAAAGACCTCTCTATCTTCGACTTTCTTCTAGAGAATCAGGAGCATTTGAACCACAAAACAGTGTTCCATAACGAAAGAAAATATAACTTCATGTAGGTACATCATGGTTTTATATATGAATACTTCTTTCGAGTTTGCCAACCTATTTCTTTTCTCCATAAGACCCAAAGGCATCTTCGAGACAGATGCAAAAGAAAACACGGATTGTATATTCAACCACAGATTTTCTATAAATAGTTTTTAATAAGACAATCATACTTATCGAAGTTAGCTTGAGATTTATAACTACGCTGGTAGGAGAATTGACTGTAAACGATTTCCATCTATACTAAACTTCTTTCCTCACAGAATAGAACTCCATCCGGTGGGTTAGAATTCTCCGTTGACAATCGAGGTTCGCGTTATGAAAAATGAACTAAAGCCGATGAACAATGAAAGAATAAACATTTTTCTATCAAATAACGCAAAAACTCTTATCGGGACATGCATCGTTGCAAAGTTATAGCTTGCGGAACAGGAGCATACCCTTGACTTCCATTCTGTGATAAGAGGAAGAGGGAAGGGGTTAATCAAACTTTCACATAAGTAACTGAATTAAATGATTTTGATAAAAAAAATAATTTTCTTTTTTGTATTTATTTAGTTATCGAGAAGATAAAATATTGCAGTGATAGATCTTAGCCTTAAAAAAGAACGCTAACAGATATCGTACCAAAATGTTGGGATACAATGACTGTATCTGCTAAGAATACTTCTTATACACCATGGTCTCCCCTTTCTCACGAGATAATATTTGTTTTTTTTTTACCCTGAACAAGTGAAACAAGTAGAAAAAAACTCATTTGTTAACGATATCAGGGACAAAAATCAAATGAAAGTAAGATTTTTTGGCAAAACTGCCAAAAAATATGACCTTTTTTAGGGACATAATAGAAGACTCCCCTTTTAACTTATGAACAGTAAGATAGAATAGAAGACTCCGGGTCTTCTAATGTGTCGGGGGGTTTACTTAATTTCTATTTCACTGAAATCGATTCTTTTTATTTTACCTTTAACAAAACCATTTTCTTGTTTTATAATAAATTCATTATTTTCAGTAATATTATATTTTTTAAAAAATATAAAAATAAATTTCAATATAATATTTAATGATTTATAACCAGGTGTTAATGATGCTAATTGTGTAAAATGTTCACGTTGATCAATAAACATACTATCAACTTCGTCAATAATAACTGTTGAATAAGGTCGATCACCACGTACTTCTTTATTTAAATAAAATTCAGTACGAAGTAAATCACCAGCAAATTGTGTTACTGTACCATAAATAATATCAAAATTATAATTTGAATTTTCAGAAGGATCATGACAATTATGTCCAACAGTAAGATTAAATATTTGATAGAAAGATGCAAATTCTTGAGCATCACGTTGAGCAAGAATTTCTGATGTTGTTATAATATCAATATATTTTTTTGATGATTCTAATGCTAAATATACAGCCACTAAAAGAAATAGAATGTATAAAAAACAAAAAAAAAGAATTCTGTGTTTTTCTTTTTCTCTTACACATTGCTACAATAATTGATTTGCCTTCACCTGTACGTATTTGTGCTAATCGTCCTCGATTTTTATGTTCATTTTCAATGAAAAGAAGAAGTGATAAAATTTGAATATCTCTTGGTCGTACTTGTTTAAATATATAAACAGCTTGAATAATAATAGCTATTTTATAATATTTATCAATATAATTTTCTTGAGTTTGAATATCAAATGATGTCATTCGTATTGTTTCTTTTTCATAATATTTCATTACTTTTTTATATTGTTGTTCCAAATTATCAAGATTTATGAATGAATTTACTTCACCTAATTCTTGAAGTAATATTTTTAATGATTTACTTTTACCTTGTTCATTAACAATTTTATTTAATTCATTCATCCATCTATTTGAAGAATTTTTAGTTATATTATTTATAATACGTTCAATATGTGATTTTATTGAGATTCGATTTACAACTATAGTTTCAATAACAAATAAAGCTTTTTTAATCGATGAAAGATTATTAAAATTTTCTGAATTAGTAAATATATTTCGAAGTAATTCTACAGATAATTTATCCCATTTAAGTTGATATAATTCTTCAAGATTATTAAGTAATTTTGTTTGATATTCTTCTAATGATTCTTCACTGAGAAGTCTATGCCATGTACTTGTTGACATAGTTAGTGATGAAGCAAGTGAAAAAAATTGTTCTGTTAAAGTAGTATCGTTAATTGATGATTGATCCAATATACTACAATATCTAATGAAAAATTAACATGAATATTTCGTTCTTTTTCTTTAGTATGAAATAAAAAAAAATTTCTTACTCATCATTTTGTGATCCTTGTTCAGATAAATATGAATTCAACATATTAGATGATGTAGGAATTGTTACTGGTGTAAAATCGAATAAGATCTTGTTTTTATTATTATTATTATTATTATTATCTGATGATACTTCAACTACATTCATAAGACAATCGAACCATAATTCAGCTGGAATATGATCTGATTGTATAACTTTAAAAATAGTTTCTATTGGTAGTAATGGTGCAATAATAACTTTATGTGTAATAAGTTCTCGTAAGCATTTTAGATTATTGTTTAATTGTGCTGGGATTGAATGTTCATATTTACTTGTCCAATCGGCAATAATTTCTACTAAGTGTATCTTTTGTTCATTTGTCCATGACTTTAATGCGCATAATCGTTCATAGATAATGTTATAATGATTATTTATTGTGTTTGATGTAGACATTTTCGAATTTAAATGTTAGTTTAGTGAATGTGAACTATATTTAAAAAGAATTATGAAATAAAAAATAAAAAGAAATTTTATATCTTCATTCCCACCAGTATGAGTCATTTACAAGTTTTTTTTTTAAAAAAACATGCAGTTGTTGCTATGCATTGTCTATATGATTAATCGATCGACTGAAAATGATTAATGAAAAATGTCTATACTCTCTGAATCATTGTAGAGTTAGTTCGTTCTGTATGTCTTTTTTTCACATCGTTCTCTAAGTGTTGTTTTGTATATCCTTTTACGCAATGCTGGTAAGGTAAATTTTAGCTATGAGCTATGGATGAAGACAAAATAAACATACACGCCTTCAATCACATGCTATGAATTCTTATTTTTTCTACAAAATAACATTCTGGAAAATGAAAGTTCTACTATGACAATACTTTTTTGATAATAGAATGCAATTATAAACTTTTGTTTTTGACTTGTAACAAAATGCAAGATGTTTTGATGTAAAAACAAAAAATATAATTTTACAAAAAATGTACCCCTCAATACTATCTAACAACATTGTTTTCTTTATAAAAAAAAAAGTCTTTTACAAGAAATTAATAAATCTATATTCTTACTTAGCTTCCCGAATTTGCCCTAAGGATAGAAAAAGAAACAAAAAAAAAGTTTGTTTTAATTTTGTGTTTTATATAGTTCAATTCCTTGAAAATTCCCAAATATGATGTTTACAAAGGCCCTAGATAGTTATAAATCTGACGATTTTATTAAGATAAGACGCTTGTTTCTATCTCTTGTTATAAAAAAGAAACGCGATGTACGTATTTACAAGAATATTCACAAATATGCACTATGAAGCATGTTAAAATTATCTATATTGAACAAAGTATTATTAGTTCTAAATCTAAATAAACAATATTGTCCTATTCAATTTTGGATAGTGAATCAGAAGAAAAATTTCTTAATGAAATTCGAAAGAAAAAAATATGTTCGTAATTATAAATGCTACGTATTTAATCATCGACTTTTTTCGTTCTCTTCTTTAGTGACACCCTAAACAAATCGAAGTAAAAGCTATAGCCCCAGGTCCAGTGTTACGGACTCTGTATACGGTCGTAAACGATCGTATACGGTCGTAAACGATCGTATACGGTGTCGTATACGACCGTTTACATGCCATATACGCTCCGTATACGATCGTATGTGGCCGTAATACATGTGATCGTATTACGATCGTATATCTCCGTGGTCGTATACGGAGAAATACGAAGCAATATGGAGATCGTATACGGAGCGTTTATGGTCGTAAACGACCGTATTATCTCCGTATGCGATCGTAAACGATCGCATTTTGTCGTCTATATAGAATGATTTCAGCACATAACATTGATCGGTGCTATATTCACTGAGACATACACCTAACTATCTACCTATCTATCTGCCTACCTACCTATCTATCTATCTAACTATCTACCTACCTACCTACCTATATATCTATCTATCTATCTAACTATCTACCTACCTACCTACCTATATATCTATCTATCTATCTAACTATCTATCTACCTATATA
>CAJNOL010000890.1:84225-94999 GCA_905250125.1 Rotaria sordida
CTACCTACCTATCTATCTATCTATCTAACTATCTACCTACCTATCTACCTACCTACCTATCTATGTATCTATCTATCTAACTACCTATCTATCTATCTAACTACCTACCTACGTATCTATCTAACTATCTACCTGCCTATCTATCTATCTAGCTATTTATCTACGTGTCTACCTACCTATCTATCGATCTATTTAAATATTATTAAGAATATAAGTCCATTGATAATTTTACTGAGAGATGTCATGGTCTCATTTTAATAATTCCTTCGAATTAGAACTTGATCAGTTCATAAATTTTTTGTTGATCTTCATGAGATGCCTAATTCGACTTATAATATAAATGCACCTTCAGAAGTTTTTTATCATTTTGAAAATAAGTAATAAAATAGTCTATAAATCTGTTGACTTATATTGCTTCTTATAAAAGTAATAAATAACGATGGCTTTACTGTAAATTTATACAAAAAAAATATCGTTTTTTCTTCATTTATCATTGATTATAAATCTAATAAATGATAATGCAAAAAAAAAAATAAATATTTTGTATAAACTTACAGTAGTCTTCATTTATATATATTTTTTTCTTCATTTATTATTGATTACAAAAGTAATAAATGATAAACACTTTACTGTAAATTTATACAAAGTATTTATATTTTTTTCCTTTATTACTGATTATAAATCTAATAAATGACGAAGACTTTGCTGTTGGTTTATGCAAAGTATTTATATATATATTTTTCTTCATTTATCATTGATTATGAAAGTCATAAATGAACACTTTACTATAAATTGATACAAACTACTAATAGTTTTTTTTACTTATCATTTATTAGATTTATAATCAATGTTGAATGGAGCAAAAAAATATAAATATTTTGTATAAACTTACAGTTAAGTCTTCATTTATCACTTTTATAATAAATGATAAATGGAGAAAAAAAATTATTCTTGGTGAGTTTGAGTGCTGTTGATGTTTTTTCAGTCCATTTATATTATAAGTCGAATTAGGCAGGTACTCTTGATCCTACGATGATTGTAGTAGATCAATACATCATCAGTCATCATCCATCTTTGATATACATCATTTACTCATTAAATCCGAGCAAAAACTAGACGCTCCACTATATACAACATTCAAAAATGTAGCCCAGCCATTTAAATTTCAAGGAAAGCTTTGAAATATTCCAGAACAGTCTAAGCCGTGTTTGTTAACGCCGTTCAACACCTTTTCCGTCGCTAAGGGTTTGTGTAAAAAGAGTCTGATACTTGTTATATGTTCGTTATTATGGCAGCATTTGTCCCCAGTGATCTTTAACCTTTGACCGTGGATGCTAAGATCTGTAATGGGACAGGAAAGAGAAGTCGAAAAACCTCGCATTTAAACTTATACTCACTATTTTTCTTCGAAAAATATATGTGAGTTGCACAACATGTGCTGCTCATTAAATTGTACGGTTATGGTACCGATACGACCATGCACGGTGACATACGACCGTATACGGCAGTCGTATAGCTCCGTATACGGAGCCCAGATGCTTACCTTTTAATTCCTCCGTATTTTTGTACGATTTCCGTATACGGAGTCCGTTTCTCATCGTACCGCTCCGTATACGCGCATCGCATACGGAAGCTGTGCACGACCTCCGTATATCTCCGTTTTTTTTCGTAAACGACCGTTTACGAGCGTGCATGTTCGACCTGGGTATATAATAACGGGTGGTCCATAAATAATTATACTGTTAGTATTTTCGAAATTTCTACTCTATTATCGCTTTGTCTAAAACACATTTTTTTATCAAAAGATAGTGCTTGAAATTCTCTACAAAACCATATATAACTAGTTCCTAAAACTGTTTTAGATATATTTGAAAAAAGATGAAAGATAAAGACATACAAAAAGCTGAAAAAAATAACGGTATGGACATACTGAAAGGTCGCGCTTTGCATATAATGTTTTCATTACTTCACTCTATTAAAAAACAAAATATACCAAAAGGTGCAGCGTGAAAAGCTCTACAATTTGCACAAGACCACTTATTTTATAGTTGCACTTTTTGTTTTCAAGATGGGCAAAGTTTTGACTATCACATTTCGACCGCGCAAAAATAATATTGTTTTTTTGGTACAAGATGAAGTCATTTTTTCTTATTTCATCTTCTTATTACTTGATATGTTTTCTTAAAAACAAAATATACCAAAAGATGCAGCGCGAAAAGCTCTACAATTTACAAGGAACAAATTATAAAAAGAGGAAATAAAAAAACGAAGTCATCTTGTACCAAAAAACAATATCATTTTCGCACGGTCGAAATTTGATCGCTCAAAACTTTGTCCGTTTTGAAAACAAAACGTGCAACTATAAAATAGGTGACCTTATGTAAATTGTAGAACTTTTCACGCTGCACCTTTTGGTATATTTTGTTTTTCTAATAGGACAAAGTAAGTGATGAAAAAATGGGATGCAAAGTGTGGCCATTCATTATGTTCATCCCGTTATTTTTTCCAGCTTTTTGTATATCTTTATTTTTCATCTTTTTTCAAATATATCTAGAACAGTTTTAGGATCTAGTTATATATAGCTTTGTAGAGAATTTCAAGCGCTATCTTTTGATAAAAAAAGTGTTTTAGTCAAAGCGATAATAGAGTAGAAATTTCGAAAATACTGACAGTATAATTATTTATGGGCCACCCGTTATATTCATGATCAGCAGATCGAGCTCTCAACTATATGATTACATGAACACAATCTGTAAGAATTTCACCGTCTTTTTTTTTGTTTTATTGAAAATAAAAGATCATCATTCTTAAGTATTTTATGATTTATCAAAATATGCATTACAAAAAAAAAATATTATTTAAAAAAATTGTTATACAAGTACTTCTTGTTGTTGTTGTAATTCTTCTCTGTGTACTTTGAGCATAGCTTCACGATGTACAGTTTCAAAATCGACTTGATCAACAAGAAATTTAGTTATATGATCAACAGCAGATTGAATTGTTTCTTGTACTTGTGATAATTATAGATGATTTTGATGACTTTCTCGATTTAGATGATCAAGCCGTTGTTCAACATATGCATCTTTTATTTGTACAAAAACAATAAATATTAGAAAAAAAAACAATTGTGAGACTATCCAATTTCCATATGTTTGTCTACTTCTTCCAACATATGAAATGAATGATATTTGAATTGATTATAATCTCTTCTACAGACAAAACTATACATGTACCCGAAGACTAATTATATACTATACTTTTTTTATTAGTATCCAAATATAATTTCATATTTACTCTTAATCTCAAAATAAAAATTCAATGCATCATGAAGTCGTGTTTGTAATTCAATTAATTATCTTGTATCTTTAATTCGAGCAACAGCATCAAGTCTTTGTTCTAAATTTACCTATTAAACGTGTTTTTATTTGATAATAAGTATATAATGTTCTTCGATAAGTACTCACTAATTGTGTATTAAGTAGAAGAGCTTTTTCAATAGATATCTAAATTTATAATAAATACTTATGTTTTGCTTTGTTTTTTAGGATTTACTTTTTTATCAGATAAATAATCTAAACATTCTTGAAATAATTGTTTATTTAATGAATCAGTATTTGATTGTCGTTGTAAACATTCCTGTAAAACTCGTACAACTTCTTATTCATCAGCAGCATGAACTAGATCAAAGTTATAAGTTTCACGAGCTAATTCTGCTCTAGAATAATCAAAAATTTTATTTTGGTTTTCTTTAAATGAATAATATTTTTTGCTAGAATAACATACTCAGCTGTTTGAATTTCATCACAAATTTTAACTGTTAATGTTTCCATCATAGCACGAGATTCATCCATTTTAACTATGTGTTTTTTCATATAATTTGTTTGAGTGTTGTGTCAAGATCTTTTGCTGTAGTCTATTGAACATAAAAATAAATTTGATAATCATTATGAAATTTAAAGAAAAGAAATATATAATGAGTACTGGGATTAAAGAAAACACACTTGATCATAATTAGAAAAAGGTATATAATATTTATAAGAGAACAAAGTAATCGACACAAGTATCAATTAAACGTTCTCAGACAATGCCAATATTTTTAAGAATATATTTTCCTGATATTATGTATTTATTTTGGAAATAGCGAAGTGACATTTGTCTTAAGTAATTTTTTTCTGCTATTTTCCAACGAATAAATATACGGTGTAAATGTAAATGTTGACATATTAACAGTGAGTCAAAATATAAACTCCACTATGGTATTAATTATGCTAACATCTGCATTCGTTGCAATGTGGAGGAGTGCTCGACTCGAGTCGGATTGAATCACTAACAGTTGACCGATTTTGAAGTTTTAATAAGATAAACGACAATTTCAGAGGAAATATAATAATTTTCTTGTTTCGAATATTGAAAGAGTTTATAGAGATACATTGAAAAGATTGTTAACCTGTGAAAAAGACTCGTTTTTCCTGATAAGAAAAAATATTTTCAATCTCGGTTAATGAAAAATTGAGTCATGTTGGACACTGATCTGGAGATACCAGCTGTATCAACATAAGTCGTTTTTGTTGAAGCTTATTATAATATATCAGTGAACAATGAGCTGAAACTGTACATCTCTATCAAACTTACCAAACTAAGTAATCAATTTATTTGAAGCCAATAAACATTTTTACTCGGAATATAAACTTCATTTTACATCAGTATATACCAACTCGAACTTCAAATTTTATCTCATTGGTTTGTTAACACAGAAATGAAACTGGGACAAATGCATAGCATAGGATCATATCAAGATTTTGGAAATTCAAATTCATATAAAACGAACTGAATAATCAATATCATGTCAGTTAATCGATAAAGAACTATCATATATCTAATCAGAAATTTGTTAAGTTGAGTTGTATGACATTTTTAAGTCTTGTCAATCAAAGAGATAAATATAAGAATTATATCTGAAGTTCTTATAATTAAATTTAATATTTTGATATGAATGTTAATGTTCACATAAAAATAGAGAATATCTACATTAAAATATTATTTCATTTATATGATCTTACTGATGCTTGTTCATGTTGATTACTAATATTTGTTTTTTCTTGTACTAATTTATCTTTATCTTTGACATAATTTTCATCGATTTCTAATAAATTATGTTTAATTGATCCTAAACTTTCTTTTGTTTTAATATCATTTGTTTCTAAATTTGTTACATTATTTGTTAATGTATCAACTTTAATTTGTAATTCTGTAGCTATACGTTCAGTCTAAAAAATAATTTCAATTGAATAATATTCTGTTTCATTTCTTTCTTATTCAACTAACTTCTGCAGCTCAAATAGCTTCTGCTTCATTCAATGCATCGAGTTCACATTGATCATTATGTAAATGTTTATCAAGCATAGCAATTATTGTAGATTCTTTATGAATTTGTCTTCGTAATTATTCCATTGTTGATCAAATCGTGCTAACGCTTTTTTGTCACGATCGATTTGACTATAATAATTAATATTTTATTATAGTTTCTCTTACACAATAATCAAATTTCTAGATCTTCTATTAAGGGTGTGGGTGTTGGTGTGTTACGAGTCTCGACGAAGAGAACATCCACACCCACACTCACACCCTCGGAGACAGCACGACTTAAGATGTAAAGAAAGAAAGAGAAATATGATTATATGTCATACTCAAGGTGATTTGAGGAGATCCGATATCATGGCAAATTCAAAACATGACACTTCAAATATTCCAAAGGTAAATATTGGAAAAATTCAATATTTACCGGTATGAGATAGCAGAATCAACAGTATCTATTCCTTCCTCTTTTTACCCTCTGTATATTTTTTCTCACTCATTCCTGCTTCTTATGAATAGACGTGAAGAATTTGTTATAAAATCATTATTTTCTTCGAAAACAGAATTTATCACAAAATTTAAAACCTTATCGTATGTAGTCGAACGTCAATGTAGTGCATCTTTGATAAAATACAGTTGGTATTACCTCAGTTCTGATCTGTGCATGAATGACCATAATGCCTATAGCAAGAGTAACGTTGCCTCCTTGTATAATATGTCTACGTCTTAAGTTCATGAGCCATTAACTAACAGCCTCAACTATACATCATGGCTGCAATTCAGATTCACTGGCCTTCATAGTCACTGTTACAGTGAAGTTCTCTAGAAATCTTTTTCGAAAAGTATTTGTCAGCTTTCAAATGTATTGAAAATAGCTTCCCCATCAAGAACATTGAAAGTATTATTTCTTTTTTTGCTTTAATTGACTTCAGTATAAAAAGCAACACAGAAAAGAAAGCTTATACAAGTGCTTGCAACTTCAACTCTATATAGAAACGATGGAAACTTAATGAATCTCGTCAGAAAAACTCATAGTGCACTTTGTTTTTCAAGCAAATTACTCGTGTAGTCTAATTAGAAAGAATTCTTAATACATGTCCATATTTAGTTGTAGCATAAAAGACATTAGTGAGGATCAAAATCTCACAATAGAAAAGCTTCTTTTCAGTTATGTTTTCAAAGGATGTGGGTAGGCATGAATATCGGTCTCCTGTTCATTCAGACCCAAACCCATACCCACACCGAAAATTTTGATGAATAGTTGCGGAAAACTTCGAATTGATGGTAATAACAGTCATGCTTTCTTGAATTCTATCTTATTAAATTACTTTCACAAATACCTCATGGATAAAGCGGAAATGAATCTATGGTTTTATTCACACATTGCTAGACAGAATAGACTTCTGGAGCCATATTTATTTTCAACTATTATGTAGGAAAGTATAAAAATGTAAAAAAATCTATCCAAAATAAAATTATCTAAACAAAAGAAATAGACTACTTCTCATATTTCAAACAAAAGAGAGAATCGTAAAAAGTGGGATTATCATGACATTCATAAAACAATGTATGGAATTCTGTGAGCCTAATATAAAAGCTAGAATCCATAGGCTTTGTTATATAGGAGAGATTGTTTGATTTTGATCAAACTCCAAATTGAACAAAACATTTGTATAGATGGATTTGTAGAGCAACTCAAATTCTACAGAATAAAACATAGTGTGACTCTAATTAAGATTATGTTCAATTACGACCACCTCTATAGTCTACACTCAAGATTCTAAGTACATGTCCAGAAAACATGTGTTGCAGGTTATATTATTTTTTCTTTTTTTTTGGATTGAAGCTATTTACATAAAAAATTCTATTTATATTGAATACAACTTGAAACTTTCCTTCATCAAATAAAGAAACAAACTTCAATTTTAATTAACAAAGGACGAAATTTTTCAGATTTTAATTGCATTCGGATATTTAGAACATCCTGTAGTTGAAGTTATATATGTTCGAAACCTAAATATTTCATCTGTTTAGATTGATTTAATGCATACATATATTGACAAATATTCAATATAAATAAAATTCTTGTGTACGATCACTGAATGATTGTTATTATAAGATCATAAATAATTAATGTCAAAATATCATTATCATCACAAATAAGATTTCTTTCTCAAGAATAATTAATTTATCTCGTGAAATTGTCAAGATGTTAAACTTTCTTCTCTTTCTGTAACTAGAAGTAAAACTAAATTAATTTTCTTCTTATCGTATATAATAGTATCTTTCTAATGAAATATGTAGGAAGTTCTTTTTAATAGATGTGAACATCATTTATTTTGTCTGATTTTATTTCAATTTTCAAAATCATGTTTTTATTTGCATTTTTTTTATTTGTATTTGTAGAAAGAAAACTAAGTCAGAAAAGGAAAATTTGAAAGAAATATCAATGAATAATCTCGTTATGAATTTGTGTCAAGATAGCTTTTGTGGCATTAGCTGCTAGTTCCATGTCCAATACGCATTGTACATGATTATAATCTGCGCGAAAAATAAAACCAGCATTATCAGAATTACGAAGAAAAAGCTGTTGATTATCACGCCACCATTGAAGAGTTTCCTCTCCAGTGAGACCACCGCGAGGTCGTTTTTTGGTCGAATCCGGTACACTTACTACTAGCAAAGGTAGATTTCTATGAATCGTAGCATCCTTCGGCAGCTTTGATATATAATTCGGGATAGAATAGCAGTAGCGTAATTGATTTTCAAGCTTCTCTAACATGGTTTGCGTCATTAGAAGAGCAATGTAACCTGGATGCGAAGGACGAAAGAAATAACCGAAATCACCAACTCCGAAATAATCTAACAAGAATGAAACTGGTCTCAGCAAGCCCCAGGAAGCGGCACGAGCCATTATTCTACATATGAAACGTACACGATCCATATCTGCTACCACTGGACTTTCTCGTTCAAATACGGTGGACGGTGTTGGATCTAATAGAATAATACCTGCAACATCTTCTGGATATGTCAAATAATAGAGATGCACTAATAAACCTCCAAGTGATCCACCTATAAGAATAAATGGCTTTCGAAGTCTCGATTTCGTAAATACTTGTCGTAACAATAAGAGTTCACTTTCTAAATTTTCTGTATTGTAATCATTACGAGATTCAGAAGCACCGTATCCAGGAAAATCGAATGAAAATACTTCAACAGGCTCGTCCATAAATTCAACGAATTTCAAAAGCAATGGTTTGACATAATGCATACTAATACCCAGGCCACTTAAATAAATAATAGATGGAAGTTTTGATTCTGGTGCACGAAGATGTACCACATGTATAAGCTGATTATTAGGACCCCAAGGTTTCATTTCGTCGATTGGTGGATAGTATTTTTTTCGATCGCGAGCCTCGGCATATCGTTCATAGAACCGTCCGAATCCAGGAAGAATCCATAGAAGAAGAAACAAAATAAATACGGTCAGAATAATAGGTAAAACCAGGATAATCAAAATTCCAATACATACAAAACTACAAAATGATGAATATGTTGTTGTCTTTGCTCGAAAACTCTTGGGTGTCTGCAAGACAGGATTTTCATACCATTTCAATTTCTTACAGATTTCTCGATATTTTTCACCTGAAGAATTAATATATTGTTTTTCTAGTTCATTGTGATCATTCATATTGTTTCTTTTCAATAATGTTTCTGCATTCTCAGATGAGATCATGATATAAACAGAACATGTTTTTTTTTTATTCCATTATCGCAGCATATTACTATCATGACAGTAATTGTTATTCCATTGGTTATCTTATCGGAAGCGATAAAAGAGTTATATAGAGGGTGTGCGCAGTCGAACAGAATAACAAGACAAATTATTGAGTTTTTTTTCACGCTGCTGCTTATCAGTGCTTACTGTTAATGCTATAGTGCATTTCTGATCAACACCTATATGGTCTTGAGCAAAAGTGAATCAATATGAATAAAATAGATTTCTGCATATTATGTAAAAAATGAATAAATTTAATTTTCTATCGACAGCAATTGATGTGCTCAAAAAAGCGCAAAAAAAAGAGTTTCATCCAATTATACAAAGCATTTGAAGCAAACAGAAACTACTAAGAATTTTATCAATAGGTATAAGTTTGGAGTGTAGTTGGAATGAGTATGGACACCCACATTCAACATCTAAATTATAGTAAAAAAAAGAATAAATGCAGACAAAAAAAATTTTTTATAATGATTCACTGGACAGATTGTCTCTTATGAAATTTAGTTCAAGGGATCCAATTCCTCAGATGAATGAGTTGATAAAGAATCTAATCGGATTTTCTAAGATCGTTTATACTTTATTTATTAAGACACAAATATCGAAATAATTTATTCTTTCTATTTAAGTAAAAAAACACATTACTTTCTGACATAAAAATTGTTTCTAACAATCAACGATCAATAAAGTTCTGTTTTTGTTTTTGAAGATGTTTTAGTATGTTAGATAGTGAATCAATAGGTCTTGCAATTTCTTCGAATAAACGAACTGAATGTCGAGAAAGAAAGAAATCCCGCTCAATATGACGTTCGACGTTGCTTGTATTGTGTCTCTCTCATTGGTTGCATATGTAAACACATATTCATATATATGAACATGAAAATCAATCATATGAAGCAGGAAAATTGAAAATAATTTAATTCAAATTAAGATTTCTTCTATCAGAAAATGTTACATTCATATTTATATACACATCCTAACTTTTAAAAATCGATAAAAATCGAAATTACAACTTTTCATATGCAGAACAGAAGAAAAGCATACTTGATGCGTCTTTTTTTTTTCTTCTCTTGCTGCCGAATTTTCTCATCTCGAGCTTTATTGATTCATATTATGATATAGAATGACATGATTAATAATTAACTATTCCAATTCAACTGAATAATGTCATCGTTTGATATAAATGATTTTTCGATACCTATTGATTATCATATGAATTTTAAAACATACAAATCAAACAGTAGTGTCATCGTCTTTGATATTCACAATAAGCATGAAAATATCGATGTGTCCGATAGTGATTTACTTTAGCATTGTCGTGAATTTATAAACAAAGCTAATGGGAATCATTTAATAACTGATGGTGTTACCGAATGGACTATAACTTTCAATTAATGATTAGGCACAGTACTCTATCGAAACAAGATTCTTATTATTGGTAATAATTACGAACGTGGTTTTGCAAATCTTGCAAAACAGAAAATTCAGACTCATTGTCGCTCTTTGAAAGATAAATTCAAGATAGTAGAAGGCATACCAATAAATGGCTATGACTGCTTGCAGATCTTTAAGGTTGGTCGTAAAAATGTCGAAAAAAAAATATCGAAGAGGAATAATGTCGAAAAAATAATATCAACAGAA
>CAJNOL010000891.1:0-26920 GCA_905250125.1 Rotaria sordida
TTTCCTGCTTTTCTAGCAATGATTAAAACAACTCTTGCCAGATCGAAACAAATTCACCACGTACACATGCAATGGATTGTCGTTGATAGAAAACAAGTGTTTAATAAACTTAAAGACGAAAAACAAAAATGATCAATGCATACTCCTGTACGCAGGAGTATAGATGTTTCAAATAGAGCTCATAAGATGCCTTAATGGTAAATGATATTCCTCATACATACTTCGGATGTTGCAGGCATCTTTCAACATTTCATTCATTCCGATTATTGCATTAATGATGTTGCACAAGATTAGCTAATCTGACAAAATTTTTCCGATTTTGTTCGATTTCTTTTCCAGTATATAAATCATTTTGATTGGAAGACTACTGCATTTTTTTTTCGGCGTTTATTATAAATGAAGAAGGAGATATCTTTCAATGGTTAAGTCAGCACCGTGTCGGAACTTGATTTTCTCTTTCTCATTGTGTCATTATAACTATCCGACGTCGATTAACATCGAAATTAAACAACTTAATCTATTTAAGATTGTATTCGAATTAATTTAGTTACTATAACTATATCCATATGATATGTCTCTTTCTCACCAAAAAACTAGGTTATAGGACATTTGTAAGATAAATATTATACTCATACGTAGATGACTTTAGTCGATTCATATGTCATATTGAAGCTCTTTTGTTCCTCTATCGAAAAACTTATCAGCATTTGTGTAAAGGTTAACGTATGGCTTTCTTTAATATCGACACTTGATTACTAGTATATACTCTATATGAACTCCATACTGTATATCATCTGACAGTATGCTCTGATAGTAACGATCTAATCTGGATTGAACATCAATTGATAGACCTCGTCGAAATATATCGAATAGTAATAAAAATATCTCGGAAGACAAAGGTGGGATAGTATATCTATTTTTCAAAATATTTAGAATAATTTCTGAAGTTAAGTATTTCTACTCAAGTCAGAATTAGAAGAGATAGAAAATCATTAGTTGTTACAGGAATATAAAAGCAGTCTTTTTTTGCTTAGAAATGTGTAATGGTCAAAATATTAGTCTCAAACTAATATTTTCTACACTATAACAGATAATATAGATGTAAAAATGTACTGAAGAAAGATTGTTTGATAATGAATATTCAAAATGATTTATCGTTGGGCGACACTCACGATAATGACTATCGCAACTTATTATCATTGTCGTCATCAGAGGAGTTATAAAAATCTGATATATGAGTAGTACTCTTAGGCGAGTTTATGTAACTCTGCATAGTATGTGATGCTTTTGCATTTGCTTCCATTCGCAAAAGAAGAACTATATAGTTTAGGAAATGTGACTACTACAACCTAGAAATCGGACACTAGTGGAACGATAACGCTACTATCCTAGAACATGTGTATTTGTAAATTACATTGTATATTGTAAAATAGAAAATATATTATAAGGAACAGCAAAGGATATTCTAGGAATGCCCATACGAATTTGACAATGAATTTTGTATTTTCTTGAAAATACAATAATCAAGAAAGTTCAAAATTTAAGTTTCAATCTTCTAGTTAGAAAATTACGATCATATTCATACGAATATTTCTAGAAAATCGAACTCAATTTAACATTCTAAACATATGCCCGAAAAATAAAATATCTGTTATCACTTTTCATCTTTACAATAAATTGTTCTTTCACCTCTACACTGATTTTACTTATGGCTATAACTCTAATTATAGGCCGACAGTGTATATACAATTAAGAAAAAATTAAGCATTAATCGAGGTATTATACTTTAAAAATATCAATAAGAAAACATAATTATCTTACGAAGATTTTTGTATGCATATATTGAAAGAAGACTATGGTATTATACAAAAGTCGTATTACAGCTACTAGAGAAATGCTCTTATGTACTTAGTTAAACATGCAGAAGTTCTAGCGAAAATGTAATTATACAAAATCAACACTTTTGTTATAAGAACAAAGTATCAAAGTGAACAATCAATTCAATTTCCAACACAAAAATGATATTTAGAGAACGGCATATTGTTCAAGAACAAAGAAAAATGAGAAATATCAGAAATATTTTCAGAAAAAAATCATATTTATTATCTCTCTTGTCCAATAAATAATAATTAATTGCTTGTTTTCATTATTATACAATTGAATAAGCAGTATGCGCTAACTGTACTTTATGTAACTCACATACTCGCTGCGGCTGCTGGAGAAGAAATTGAATTCTCAACGCCGTTGACTGATCTTTATGTGTGACTAAACAATGACTCTATAGTAATCATTGTTTAAATAATTTTCCAAAAAGTAATGTTGATTTTCCTTGTTGTAAAATCTAGATTGATTTTCTATGACATTGGAATTAATTTTCAAACATCTTCGAAAATTTTTGTTGATTTTTCAATTCGTTCAAAAATAATTTTTGTCAAAAAATTATATTGAACTTCTAATTTACGGAAAATTAAGCATTTGATAACGTATGAACATTTGCTCACTCGATTTTCTAGAAAATAGAATTTATTAAAAATTTTTAGTGTGGATAAATAGTACATACACTTGTATATAAAAGCTTGTTTGTTATTAAATTTTATTATTATACAATTTCATGATGAATTAACTACTGAGTATAGCCAAGATAATGGTTTATATTGTGCAATATTTCACGGGTTCATCAACTTTCAAATGATCGAGAGTCGATGAAAGATAATCTGGAAGTGATCCTCCAATTATCATTATTGGTCAACAAGGTATTGATGCGTTTAAAGATCTACTGTATGGTGTTCCACATATCGTTAATAACTATGTGTATTGCTACCATCTTACACATATCACATGGTAGTATCGATTCTATTTTGAAGTAATATCTTGGCGTGAAGAAGATATCATCGAAATAAGTAAACCCCCGACACATTAGAAGACCCCCTTTGATGAACGAAGCAAAAGACATATTAGAAGACTCCCTCACAAAATCGGTTTTTTTAAAATAATTTCTAGAACCTAGTGGCATTTTTTAGAATTTAAGTCCATAATGATGTCTAAGTTCAGTATGAACAATATTTTACTTTCGTCATGATAACGATCTGTTAGTTCCAAGTTTAAAAAATCGTGAGAAACAGCTAATAGGAAACAACTGTTTATAAAATAATATGTTTTTTTTTGAAAACATTTTGTGAAGTCATTTTAGTCTTTCTTTGCAGCTTATTCTGGGAAAATTCATTAATTTCTATATGTAGAAAAACATTTCTATGACCGTACGATCTAGTGGACCGAGTTCACATTCGCGGGTGTGGCACATGAAGGGATCTTTGTAAAATAGTACCATATTTGATAAAATTTCATTTTGTATTAATTGAAAAGCTTGTTCGTCTATAAATTTTTTCTAGAGGTTCAGAAATGCCTTTATTCCAAAACAGATTTTTATAGTTGAAGAAAACCTAACTTCACATATACACTTCGAAGTTCGTTTGATGAGCACTTATGAGTCTAAGAACGAATTTCTTTTTTCAATACGACTCAAAGTCATTTTACGAAACAAACATAAAAGAAAGCGCAGAATGTGTATTCAACTGCAGTTTTTCTACAAACTGTTTCTTCAGAAGACAATCATATTCATCGGAGTTAACTTGTGAACAATAATTATGTTAGTGGTAGATTTCACCGGAACTAATTCCATCTGTACTAATCAAACCTCAACATAAACACTTGCCTTAAGTAAATTTGATAAAAAGAAGGTCATTTTCTTTTTCCAGTTATTTAGAAGGTAAAATGTTGCCAGTGACAACAGAATTCTTTAGAAAAAAGAATCCTATTAAATATTGTACCAAGATGTTATGGAGTATTGCCTGTACTGTTCTTAGAACACTTCTTACCAACGATGACCTTCTTCCTTATCACTGTGTAATATATGATTCTTTCTCATTCTACTCACGAAGAATAAATAAAATAAACTCGTTTATTAACGGTGTATTGAACAAAAATTCACTGGAACCAAAATTTGTTGACGATACTGTCAAAAAATAGCTTTTTCTGAGAGACACATTAGAAGACCCCCTTTGTAACTCATGAACGATAGGACAAAATAGAAGATCCCGGGTCTTCTAATGTGTTGGGTGCTTTAGGTCATGAGCTCATTCAAGAACAACGACAGCCGTCAGCTGATGCTTGTGTTCAAAATTTACAGAAATTTGAGAATGATCCGTGGAAACTGTACGATATAGTCACGGAAGGTGAAACTTTAATATAGCATTGTCAAATCAAATATCAAGAATAATCTGAAGCATGGCTATCAAAAGAAAAAAGTTTTCTAACAGTAATAGGGATACAAGAATTCCAGTTCCCATTTCAACAAATTCCAGCCAAATTCAACCAATATCATAAACTAGAATCAGTCAGAAAAAGGAATTGTTGCATTTCTAAACAACAATGTAAGATGTCGATCCGAAGAGTAAAAATGGTTGTTATCTTGTTTTATGACTGATACACCGTTATTTTTTCATCAGTTGCCTTCTGAAATATCAATTAATTCCATTCATTATTAAGATGAATATTTAAAAGGAATAGTCAAAAATTCATGCAAAACCATTATCAATAACACATGACATTATACGATATCATGATAATACAAAAACTACATATGAAAGATACTGTACTTGATTTTGACCAACAAGAGAAATTTTAGTGATGGCATATCCATAATATTTGGCTGATCTTCCTTCTTCAGGCTTTTGATTGTTCAATTGTCGGGAAGATAAACTTGATACACAGTCAAATTCTACAATTTTAGCTAAAGCAACAATCAAAGAACTTAATTCGATGCTTGTTCTTGAATATCAAAAAAGACACTCCAAAAGTGAATTGAAAGGATGAAACTTTGTACCAAACGTTTGGGAGGCTACTTCGAACAAGTGGCATAAACGGATTAACATATGTTTTTTACTTTGAAACATTTGCAGTGCAAGAAGTTTCTTGACTGTTCGATGTAGTTTTATCTTTAAATTTCATCTTTTAACTCAGAGTTCAAAAAGTTTTCACTCGACAAAACCTTGAATTGGAGTCAAGTCAGAAGCATCGATCTCTCATCATGAACCTCTCTTCTTTTCGTCAAACATCTCTCTATTTCTTCAACATTACAGAGTTATCAAATCTTTTCTGAATGAATTTACTTTGAAGAATTTGCTCAATATATTAATTAGTTTCATTCATAATGGCTTACTTCTTCATCATTATATCGGAAGTATTCATACCATTTTACTGTTATTTTTTATTTTTATTTTTATTTTTATATTAAATTAGATGCGATACCATCATTCGATTGGTATAAATGAGAATAGAAATAAAAGTGTAATACAATATGAAAAACCGCTAAATAATTAAATGAATTCATAGAAGCTATAGGACAAAATCTGTATTAGAAAAGGAACTGAGACAGCAAATATTGAGAAAATGACGCAAATGTCAAATATACAGTATAAAAAACAAGAAAACAAACATGTGAAGAGTATCTCAGAAGTTCTGAAACGATTTTAAAATTCCTCGCTCTTGCATTCAGGAAAAGCAAACTCTTTGTAATTTTGTCAGATTATTATACTACTTAGTAATAAATAAACGTCAAGTTTTAGGTATATGGCTTTTACTATGGATGAGAAATTGTAACAATACTCTCATGTACTTTTTTTTTTACTCAACAACATCCAAGTTTTATCGAGAAGCGGTTTGAGTTCATCAGACTATAAAGTGGTAATCATCATAAGAAAATGTATTTTACTGATAACAGATATGTGAAATTCATTCGAACTATTGTAGAAGAAAAATCAGCTAAAGAATTTGATGATTCACGGAATGGAATTACACATGATGATCAAATTCATAAGCAAAGGATGCATGTGACTTTGGATACTGTTGAGCATAATTTTATCAATTGAACTGAACAAAAAGAAAACTATAGTTCAAAACTGATCAACATTTGACCTATAGAAAACATTTATAGTACATTAAAAGAAAAATTACGAAGGTAAGAATACAATAATACTAAATAATTGAAAAACAAGAATAGAGACGAATGAAAAAATTTAGTGTTCGCTTATACCAACGAATGATACATAAGATATCAGTACTATTGAAATTAGTAATCGATTATGTTGGCAATCAAGTACACAAAGATCAAGAAGTTGACAGATGTTTCTTTTTATTTTGAAAAAATTGTTCTGATTTAAAAATATTAAGTAAATAGATCGAGAAAATCGATCAAATAGTGCATGATAATGTTATTACAGTTTCTCATCCATAATAAAAATTATAGACATGAACCTTCGTCTTTATTTAGTACTACGTAGATACAATGATCTAGCAAAATTACAAAAAGTTTGGATTCACTGAATGCAAGAATGATAAATTCTAAAATCGTTTCAGAACTTTTAGGATACTCTTTATAATGGAATGTGTCAAAAAGAAAAGAATAAAATAAATGGAATGTTTTCGTCATATCAAGAAACTCACATATACAGCAAAACTACAGATCAGATTGTGGCTTACGATTACGTCCAGAAGTTAATTGCCTATGGGATCCATTCGATACGGTATATCCGTATTCATCATTGTATTGTTTATCTTCCACATCACCTTCATAGGGTGCTCGAAGAAATTGAACTTCACCAGCAAATAATCCACCTAATAGTTTAATAATAAATATATTTTGAACTTTAGTTTATTAAGAAATTCAAACTTACAAGCACCCAAAGCAAAAACAAGTGCAGCAAATTCAAACCAATAACTATACGATAAATAATTAAATTCTGGTCTTGGCATCCAAAGACGATCTTGACTATAAATCCCATAAATAATAATAGCAATGAGTTCAAAAGCAACTAAAAACAAAAATAGTAAAAACATGAACATAATTATTTAATTAATTCTTACATATAACAAAGGATATAATACACCAAGCTAACTGATATTTCCATTGCCAACGAAATGATGAAAAAACTGCTACAGCTAAACTTGAAATTGTCATTATTGTAAAAATAAATGCTAATGTAGCAAATGCTTGTACCCATTTAAACCAAGCTATTAAATAAAATTGAATTATTTTATTCAATTTCATAAAAGAATCTTACGTGGAATAATCCAATCACGAAAACGATACATTTCATTAGTCCAAAACCAGAAGCAACCAGTATAAGGAATTTGTAAATCATCTTTATAATGACGATATTTATATAAACATAATTCCCATAATCCAATGTTTTCAAAATCTTTTGGTGTGTCAAGATAACGTTTTGTCCAATAGGGTGATGCAAATGCTGTTATGCAACATAGAGTACTTATAAACATGAGGATTGATGCAACAAAAAAATAGGTCGAATATTCTGCACGTCCAAAAGGAAAAGTACCCATCTAGAAAAATAGAATACTAATTATCGATGTTATTTCATTATCATTATGAAATCTCACTGAGATTCTTATAAGTATTTGAAGTTATATTAAGCTTCGTTTAATAAAAAAAAATATTATATGTTTATTCAAAAGCGAAGTAGGAAATTGTGAACTCATAGTCTTATGTTCTCCACGGATAAAACTTCATATTGTAGATAAAAATGAAAATTTGATTTTTTTTAATTTTCTTTTTTTTTTGTCCAATAATTTTATTGTATTTAAGTGCTTTTCATTAAAGAATGTCTAAGACAAAAACAATTATTTTTTCCCTCCAGTACGTCGACGAACAGTTACCCAACCTTCTTCATCAACATCCATTGCTTGTGATTTCGTTCCATTCGTGGATTCTTCTTCTTCTTCTTCTCTTATTTCATTATTCCTTTCATTATCATCATCATCTTCGGACGATGATGATGAATCATTTTCATTTTCATTTCGGACAGACATTTGTATTGCTGGTGTAGTTGATTGTTGTAATTGTAATTCTTCTTGAACATCAACTAATTTACCTTCTTGAATAAGTTGAATATAACGAATAAATAATTTTGCTAATTCATTACTTGAACCATCCTCTAAAACTGTATTAAATTCTTCATCGAGTATTTCATCAAGATATTCTTGAATATCTTGTTCCAAAGCAGATATAGTTATTGATGGTCGAACATTTCGTGCAAGATATTGACCAAATGCTTCAATAAATGCTTCATATTTCACTTGACTTTCTGGACCACCCATTGAATGACTCACAGATATTTGTAATGCTGTCCATCGTGAAAAAACTGATCGAATAATAGGTAAAAGTGTTGAAAATAATGACATTTTTTTAATGATTTATATCACTAAAAACTAAGATTAAAAAAGATCCTTGACATTCTCCATTTAAAAATAATTTTCTTCTGCCTCTTTTCGTTTCATATGAGCGCTACAAGACATTTGTCTATTCAATAGATGTAATATAATTGGATTGGATCAAATCGATATCCATATGAAATCGATGTGTCAATATAGTACGAAGCAGCTGATGACGTTTTTTATTTTTCTTTAGCCATTAACTTATATTCAAACAATGTTCGACTGTGGTAATTGTTGTCAAGATCTTGATTTACGCGAACGTTTCAATCGAAATACGATTGCTTCAATTTTGGCCGGTGTTATTGTATGAAATGAATCATAATAAATGAATTCTCTTACTTTTCTTTTTCATATTTTAGTTTGCAATTGGTTGGTGGATAATTATTGATAGCACTTGCCAATATCCTTTGCAGGTTGATTTTAATAAGGTATTTTATATCATTGGTTCAGTTGGCACATTTGCACTGATCTTGTAAGTTTATATCGAGATATGCTCAATACATTATTATTTTTTTTTAAATTAATTTTCATATCAGGGTTAATTCTATATCCAATTCACAAGTTAGAGGTGATGGATACAGTGACAGTTGTGTTGGTCAAGTCGGTATGTTATTTTTTTCTTTTTTTGTTTTAATTTTATTATAGATACGTGATGAGAAATTTTATGTGCAGGTGCCCGTATTATTCTTTTCATTGCATTTTTACTTGCATTTGGTTCTGTAATTGGTGGTGCTTGGGTCTTCTTTGGCTACTATATACCGTATAAAAGGGATAAACTATATCCAGGAGTTGCTATATTCTGTCAGAATCTTGCTATTTTCATCAGGTTTGTTGTTGTCTTTTTTTTTCATTTTATTTCATTTTCATTTTCTATTAATTTCCTTTTTATTTAGCACATTGATTCTGAAATTTGGTCGCAAAGAAGATCTAAGCTATTAATTTTATTTAGACAACGAATCAAATAAAATATAATGACTATTCCTTGTAATTAGTTTCTTTTCTTTTTTTTTTGCTTTTAATGTTTTTTTCCTTGCGCATATATATATACATTATACATAAATATTTATTCTTGCAATTTTTTTCCTCTTGTGTTCATTTGCTTGATTTGTATTCATATACAAATATATAAATATACATATTGTTTCCGAAATACTCTAGTTTATAAGTATTGGCTTATTAACAAGAAAAAGAGACAAGATAATAAATATTGATCAATGATGAAACGAACCGATCATAGAATTGGAGCGATAATTGGTTTTGTTTAATAGAAAGATACTTTGTTCTTACGTGTCACTTGACTTTCTTTTATGCCATTTGGGAAATCAAAACCTGCATGCACATTCATATATATGTATATATATAGACTTTCGATTTGTCTAAAATTATATGTTGAACAAAATAATACACCCGAGAATGAAGACAACCGAATATAAGCGTGCGTGTGCCATTGCATCAACAAACAAATGCACACATCAATAATCTTCTAGCATTCGTCGCACACAACACTGCACTCACTAATTTGTCACGAGAGGAATCAGAGTTCTTTGTATCCTCTCCCTCTTTTTTCTTTTTTTCTTTCTTCTTTTGCTACTAGTGGGAGGTCTGTGCAGATTTAGACGTTCTTATGAGAGAGCTAAAGCCAAAATTGTTTATTCGACGCGTACTCTCCTTTTATTATCGTCAGTCGCTCCACTCATGTTCTTTCTTTCTCACTCGTCTTCAGCAAAAAAGGCAAAATGAGCCTCTTGAATTGCAGCCCACTGTACGTCGCCCGCCTCTCAATTAGCGTGTTAACAAGAATGAACCAGAAGAAGGACGAGAGAAAAGACTCATCGATAATGTGCATGTGCAGCTCAATATAGTTGAATAAGTAACTAGCCAACGGCAGCAACCACTGTTCTTTCCATGAATAAGGATGTCCTCTTATATTTACATATTGCTTGATATATTTGAAAGCGATGCTAGGACCATCATTGTTACTGTTCGACGGACAGTCCATAAAGTTGTTGTCAACATAGTATTTAGCGCTTTCTTTTCTTTTTTTTTCATGTTTGTTATGTGCGTTCATATACAAAATAAAACAGACATAAAAAAAAAATATAACAGAGTCGTAGAATACGACAAAATAATTTTGATCGATTCTCATTATCGTCGTCGCCATCGCATTATTCGTATTGCTGATGATTTCTTCGATGAACTACTGAAAGCAAGAATTGATTGACGAATCAAGGCTATTTGCTCTTTTTTTCTTTTTATATTTTGGAATAGCCTATCGATCAATGAAACATACTTGCGTATTCTTTTACTCGTCAACTACTATTGATATCGTAGAAAAATAGCAACAAAAAATAAAAAAAAACTGAAGATCTCTATCATCACAATGGTTTTCTTTCCTACTATATTGAGATCGCATGCATCGATGAATGAACGAACATTTAGTTCTCAGGAGATTTCGCTAAGGCAAAATAACATGGTCGTCGAAGAGGAAAAAAAAAGAATATTCTTTTGACAATCGGCAGCTAGTTGGTGACAATGTCGATTATCTTGTTATTATTTCTAGTGTCTTGTGTATAATAAGAGAAAATGCATTTGATTTTGATATGTTCTTATTTCTACAAATTACTCATCATAAATATACTAATATTAAAAGAATTCTTCTTGCCTGAAGTACTCATTGCCTTCACATACATACACTCAAATTTTTTTCTTTCATCCTTTTCTTCACGTTACATCCCTCTCTCTCCCTCACAGTCTCTCGTTCTCGACTTTTCATATAGTGCTATCCTTCCGTTTTTTTTCTTCTTCTACGGTGTTCTGACAAGAACAAGGTTAGAACGGATGTCAGTATCATTCAAGTCTAATTGGACTTTGTGTATGTGTTTACTTCTTTTCTTTTTCTCCCTTTTTTTTCAACTAAGTTGTCTTAGTCCAACTAAATCTCTTCTTATATAGACATCTCATCAAGGAGACATAATAAATTTGCGTGACTGACAGTTTTCTAATTTGAAAGTTTCTTTCTGATATTATATTATTTTTTAAGATTAGCTTTGTAAATATTTTTTCTTCATTTTGACGGTTCGTTCTTTTACGGAAATATGTATCTACATATATATTTATATATATATATATATATATCAATGAATGTCTACTTGTGTATAAAGATATTTGAATGATGAGAACAATTCCTTTGCTATAGTTTTTCTTCTTTCTTTCCAGGATCGACACATTGATTTTCCATTCTACTTTCTGTTCTGCTAGCATTACTCTCGTCGTCCTTCCGGGCGTGAAAAGCAGAAGAAAGAATAAATTCTTTCTCTTCTCTTACTTTTCTTTTTCTAGCAATTTTTTTTTTGACTATACTCTTGCAGTAACCGCGCATGCACGGCTCGACAAGATCTTTTCTTCTGTCTCTCCTTCTTTCTCTCTCTCTCTCTGTCTGTTCTATCGGCACCCTCGTCACTAACACTACCAACATTATTTTCAACCGCGACAATGTGTTACCATCACTTATTTGTGAACAAGAAAAGACAAGTGTAAAAATATTTGTATGTATCTATTTATCCTATCGACCTGTTTCTTATATTCAGAAAACAAAAAAGTATTAATAGATAAAGATAAAAACATTAAAAAAAAATAATAGTAGTAGTATGGATCAACTACCAGTCATAATAGTTTTATACGATACACCTGGAATATATATGTCATCAATTGTCATTATACATTTATATTTTATCATCTTGGATAATGAGTCCGAAGAAAAAGCTAGAATTTCTCATTCACACATGCATAAAGTCGTATATACGCAGACATGCAAAATAAATATGTAAACACACGTTTCCTTTCCTGACATACATCTGCATTCCTAGTAAAATGTAGAGAGTCTGGCATCGATCTTCTTCAAATTTGAATTTATAATATAAGATGACAGAAATCGACAGAGAGTAGCATTAGTCATATATTATTATTATTATTATTATTTTTATTACTATTATTATTATTATCATTATTACTATTATTATTACTTTTATTATTATCAACAACATCATCATGATCGTGGTCACCGTTTCACAGAATCATCGGTCGATGATTATCGCTGTTCGTGTATGCACAATAGGATAAAATCGCTTAATGTGTTTATAAAAATGGTTTTTTCATCTGTGCGCAGGCAAGCAGGCAACCTAAATCGATGTCTATGTTTTGTTTATTTGTTTGTTAGGTTAACCCGAGATATACTAAAAAGGAAAAAAACGAGATACTCGTTCTTTATGATCATCTTTCATCTTTGTCGTCTTTGATAGACAAGAAAATGACGGCTAAGAATGTATAGAATTTGCTGCGATAGAATACTAATACGTATCACCATAAGAGAATATGAATATACCGTCTAAAGTCGAAGCCTTGCTATGTAATCAAAATAACTCGTCGACTCATTATCATGATTACTTTCAGAACGGGTTAGAATAAGACGGACGACCATATATACATATCCATATACATTTATATATATAAATATGTGCAGCATTAACGATAGCAGGCAACAGTAACATCGATCTATCAGTATGTTGTCATAATAAACGAGCAGAAACTGAGAATATGCAGAAAGATAGGAATATGAGAGATCTGTAAATGATTTTGCTACAAGGACAAATAATCGAGATGGACATATAGCTCTAATATATAAGCACATATGCTGTGAATCGTATTGAATAGGAAAATTAACAATGATCGTATGTGTCGATAGGTAAGATATATAAATGTGTTCTTTTCATCGTATAAACAAATCTATAATTTCAGAAATTTATTTTCTTTTTTTATGTTCGTCATACTCACGTATGTAGAACTATTAGAATAAATATGATTCCTTCTGAAGATAATGTAAAAGAAGTTCTCTTTTTCGTATATATCTATATGTACATATATACTCAATAGAAGAATATAATGGACAATTATATAATTTATTGTTAGACGGAATAGCCAAGGTGTCATTGCTAAGATAAAAAAAGAAATAGACGTCTATCATCGCTATGATTTGTACGTTATCTTATATATTATTGTTTTATTTTAGATGTTAATTACACAATAGCGATTTGTCATTGATAGTCATCATGTTACTAATTGCAATTATAATTGGAAACAACTAGGATCACAACAGATATACATCCGATGTAGGATGGTGGTATGGCTTCGGCCTGAGTGCATTCTGGCAATTGTCACCAGTTTGTACTATTGTTGTCAATTAGGTATGTGTCATAAATGTCTTACATTATAAAAATAAATCTTTCAATAAAATATCTATCATCAAGGAAAATTTTCTATTTTTTTTCGTTATTAGTAATTATTTTCAAAATGTCATCATGCTATGCATGATCTTTATTTATAGTCATGATGATATGTTGTCTTCAATGACATTGAAATAGTAAGATGAAAAAGTAAATATTGATGAGATTGAGAAATCCTGTCTTGACGAACACTTATATGACATCCAAATATATATATATATATATATATATATATATATTTTCTGTATAAATATAGAACTTCGCCAATTAATATTCATTTATCTTCATTATTGACGAGTAAAAGTCATTCAACAAAAGCTTTTGCTTATCTACAGAACAATTTATTTTCGATTATATGATAAGATCAGTTTAGTTCCCCAAGGATAAACATAGATTTTTTTTTCTTTGTTGTAATAGACATTAATTAACATTTAAGAATAATACAAAAAGAATTATATTTTTTTAAAGTTTCATCGAAAACATATGATAAATTTTGGTGTGCAACCGAAGAAGGTCATCATCAATTATCTTGTCCAGATGAAACAGCGTTATTAACTGAAGTAACAATACGTAAAGTTTATCGTCGTACACAAATGTGTGCACCTGATGTACATTCAGACTATCTTATTCATTGTCAAGAATTAATTGATGGATCATTATGTGAAGGAAATAAAACATGTTCAATTGAAGTATCTAGTCGAAATTATGTACAATGTGAAGATAAAGCTTATGCACCAACATATTTTTTTGTGAAATATACTTGTACACAAAGTAAATATGAAAGAAAAATAAATAATACAAAAGTTGTCTTTTTGTTTTAATTAGTTTATACAATGTGTCATGATACGGCCCCTATCCGAAATACGCTTTATGGATTTATTGTTTCACCAGCTTATCCTCATCCAATGGCAGATAATTTAAAATGTTCTATTAATATCGGTATGATTAGTTTTTTTCCTTCATTAAACACAATATATATTTCTTTCGCATCTTTAGAGGCGGGTCCATCAATGTATATTGAATTAGCACCAATCCAAATACGTTTACAAGAAGCAATTAGATGCCGATCTGAATATTTAGAAATTTTTGGATATATTAATTCACTAAACAATAATTCCTTTTCTGATGATATAACATCAAATAAAAATTCTAAAAATATTTGGAAATCCTATTATACATGGTGTGGTGCTGAACATTCAACAAATAATCCATTATCAAATGCACGTTATCTTATTTCGTCCAATTCATTATATATATCATTACAAACATCTGCATCAAAAAAAACAAGATATTTTAAGATACGATATAAAGGTATATAGACTACTATTATTAGAATTAATTATTATTAATATTAGGTTAATAGAAAAAAAAAGACATATGATCATCTATTGATAAGTTTTAATTTACGTATTGAAAATTAATTTTTATTTTTCTAGTTGTTCCATCAATAGCACGTCCACAATATAATCACGATGGTATTGCATATGAGCCAGCATCTGACTCATCAATACATTCTGTTATAAAATCAACAACTGTTCTATCAACAACAATAGCTATACCAGTAATTGAAGATCATAATATGAAAAATTTAAATGGAACAGTAACAAAACGAACAATGAAAAAAGGTACACAAGTAAACATATTTTTTCTTTTTTAAATAAAATAATTTTTTTTTTTTTTTGTAAAGAAATTATTATCGGTGTTATTGCTGGTATAATTGTTCTTGTTATTGCTATAGCTGTTGGTATAGGTATATTCCTTTGTATTAAAAAGTAAATTTTTTTCTCAATATAAAAAAAAAATAAAATGTTTCCTCATCATAATATTTTTAATTCTTTAGACGTCGACGTCCAACTACAACATCAAAATCTACTACATCACCATCATCAACTAATACGGGAAAAAAAAATATTTCACCTACAACATCTACAAATAATGCAGCATTAAAATCAAGTACAAAAACAATGGATAAAACTCCACTTCTTGAACAACCAACTAATATAACATCGGCAACAACAACAAAACGTAAATTAGTACCTGAACGAACAGTACAAATAGCTGATGTTAATAGTTCTCGTTTTAAATCTTCTCCTGGAGCAACAACACCAACACCAACATCAACAGGTCATACAGGAACAACAGGTAAAGAAACAAGTTCAACAAGTTCAGAAGCTGTTGCTACATCATTAGTACCATCAACACTTAAACCACCATTAACAGCAGCTGATAGTGGTATTTATGGTGCTGATTTAAATGATGATGTACAAACTGTACCTAAGCCAACAATTTTATCAGTTGCACCACCAAAAATTTATGGCATTGATTTACCAGATAAATCAGATTTAACTCCTCCTGTAACTGTTGTTATTAATCCACTCAGTGAACATTCAACAACTACTCCTACAAATACAACAAATGAAACAAATGCAACAAATACAATATTATCTGCTATTGTTGTTCCAAATAAAACTACAATAGATGTATTACAAGAAGAAAAAGACGTTTTATTAAATCCACTTGTAAATGATAAACATTTTGATGAAACAGTTAAGAGTGCCTATTCAAATTTAATTGATGCAACAATGAGTGAAAATGAAGGAACAATTGGTGGTGGATCAATAGCTAGTAGTGCATCTCAATCACGACGAACATCAAATGTACGACAACCATTACTTTCACATGAAACAAATAATATTGAAACAATACCACGTAAAACACAATTCAATCCATTACACGTGATATTAAAAAAAGATGCCAATAAATATTATACAACAGAATATATTTAATAATTTACAAACAAAAGAAAAATAAAAACAATATAATTTTCTTTTTTTGTGTCTTTTTATTTATGTTTAACTGATATATTTCAATGTATTCTTTTTTTTTCTTTTGCAAAACAATAATGACAGAAGACAAATCTTGTGTCAAATAGATGTTATTAGTGAGATTGTTTGTACTGTCTATGACAAAATTATTATTTCGATAAAAGAAAAAAATCATTAAATTTCATTATTAAATTCTGTAACAAATACATCGAGATTATCAATAGATACAAACCAAATCTGATCAAATGCGTATCGTATAGGTTTTCCAGAATCCATTAATGGTTCATTTAATATTGTTGAAAATAGTTCAGCTATCATTTTCATATCATTGGAAAATGCACCAGTACCAATAGGTCCTAATAATAAATATGTATCTTTACCATTTCCTTCAGTATTAGCAACAGCTGATGCTATGATAGCTTGAAATTTTTGATATGTACGAGCACGTAAATCGTCGATTTTTTCATGTGATGGTGGTTTATATAAACCTTCACCCATACCAGATAAATCATAACCTATGAAAAAAAATAAACTACATTTGTTAGGAAAAAAAAATATTTAAGATCTATGCTTAGTTTAATAATGTTTAATACTTTTTACTTAGCGTTTATATATTTTATTAAAAGAAAAAAATCCAATTCAAATAAAGAAAGTTCAAAATCTTTTTATCAAAAAAAAGAGAATTGAATGTTTTAGTCACAAATAGATTGAATAGTTTGATTTTAAACGTTTATAAGAGTATCGATTATTTAGATTTTTGAAAAATTTGAATATTCATCCATTTCTGTAAAATATAAGTGATTATGTTGATTCTTACATATTAAAGAGTGATGACTTTATCATCAATAAAAACAAAAAATTATGACATACATTCTCGATGCCAAGAAAGAGACAAAAATGAAAAATGTATGGTTTTTTTTCTAATAAATTGACTTTTATAAGTACTATGTAAGGAGGGAAAAAGTGAAAACTTTACACTTCAGTGTACCTCAAGAGTACATCAAAGTTATCCTCTAGAATTTTATACTTATTTTAAATACACTATGAATGAGTGTTATGAGCATATTAGTTTGCATATATTTTTGATATAAGTCTGTCTATTAATATAGCCCAAATATTTCATCGTACTTCACTAATACTCAAATCTTGAAGTACAATAAAGTATTCGGACTTTATTAACAGGAAGACTTATATCAAATGCACTCAAACTAATATGCTCGTGACACTCGTTCATAGTAGACTTGAAATAGCTATAAAGTTCTAGTGGATAACTTTAACATACTCTTGAAGTACTGAACTTTCATCGTTTTCCGCTTGATGCTATGTTATTTTTTAAAAGCCTAAAGATATTGAACTTTTTCAAGTGATACTTCAAGACAGTTTTTATTAATATTTTTTTTTTTCTTATGAATACATATACGTAAATAAATCAACTCATATGATCAATTCGTAGTTCAAATATTCAATTTTCTTTCGGGTAAAATGGTTTTGGAGTTATTTTGTATGTTAAAAAATTGATTTTTTGAAATTAGAAATGGCACATTAACTTTAACATAAGATTCAAAGTTAAAGTAAGCAAAGTTTTTTTTTTTTGGTTTTCCATAATGGATGATGTATAGACTTTTAAAGCTGAGGATTAGCTAAGATAGCTGAGAAAAGTCAAGCTTAAAATTTTTATTAACAAAAACAAAAATGCTACTTTTCAGATTTATTTACTTTAATTTTCATTTATTTTGTGGATACATAACTTTCTATAGAATTCAGATGAGACTAAAAACATTTAAAAATTAATAATGAATAAGAAAATAGCAAATTTTCTGTAAAAAATATTATAAGTGACATATCTATTTGAGACTCAAAATGTTTCATCATCGGAAGGTACAAGACTCATGCTATTTTACCATAGTGTTCCTCAATTGAGTTTCCTTGCCCATTGTTTTTCTTTCTTAAGACTACTTCAGCTTGATTTGTTTTTTGATAATTAATATATAGCGAGAAATTACAGACTTGACCCTGCATTACTTGATATATTAATCATGAATCATACATAAAGTTCAAAGGACAAAAAAAACATACCATAGTCTCCTTTATTTTCGTACGGATAAACAAAAATTACTTCAATTATATTGTCAGATTATATATTTAGATACAGAGATTGATAAATAAAATGAATTTTTGAATATTGAGACAACAATTAATGCAATATATATACCAGAGTTAAGCTTTATCATATTACAATCATTTATATCAGTTAAGTTTCTCAAAGATGAGTGTGTGATAATTCTATATCTAGCACGAAAAAAAGAATCATTTATCCATGAAATGATTGCTGAACTTCAAATCTTGAATTTCTCACTTAGACTTTTCAGATAAGCCTAACGTTGCTCTTTAAACGACGATCCAAAACCTAAATTTAATCTTTACTAAAACATATATGATATAAGTTAAGTTCAAGTAACATAGTTTTAATTGAGCTTTTTAAAAAAAATGAAATATACTTCGATTAAGAGAAAAAAAAACAGTATGAACGAACAGAAGAAAATAAAACTAATAGTTCTTGAAACAACACAGTTTGATTATTTTTATATGAACAAATAAACTTGCTCTCAAGAAATTTTCTCAGAGAAAAATGAAATATATATAAAAAATATTTTCTAATCGGTAAAAACCGATGAAGACTGACCGGATCAGTTACAATTCTGATATATATTCATGCATACAAAAATATATAATCGTTTTTTGTAATGTATTTATTGTTCTCTAAGCTTTATGTTTTATTCATGATTAATGTATCAAGCGAAACAGTGTGAAGTCTATACTTTCATGATATATATTAAATTATGGCAAAAAAAGGGTATCAAACTGTAGTATATTTAAGCAAGACAAGAAAACGAGAGAGAAAAATTCAATTAATCTGTACAATAATTCAAAACACTTACAAGCAGCAACTATTAAATCTGTAATACGTTCTTTTTCAGATATTTCTTGGAAAAATCGTACTCGTTTTATATAAGCTACACCATATTCAGGTACCATATAACCTCCATCCATTATTTGATATTTGAGATCTAATATTGCATGATAACCATCAGAATTATATAGAATAACCTAAAGTATGAAATGATACAAAAAGTAAATTTTATATATTTCACAAACTTCTTCTTGTGTTCGAGCATTCTCAAGAAAATAACCACCTGGCATACGTTCATCAGCAAAATCAAGAACAATAACTTGTTTGTCTTCGGGAACTTGAAAAACAGCATTTTCAATGCCAGTTTGAATAAATTGTATTGTTCCAGAATTTTTACGTTTATCAACAGGTGATTTTAATAGAGCATTATATGTATCACTATCTGTTACTGGATTAAAACGGTCATTTTTATTTAAATCTCGAATTTGATCATAATTCCAATATAGTTTAAGTTCATCTTTTTGAAAACCATCCTGACGATATTTTGATATATAATTACGTGATTGCATTGGACCTGGTCTATTTACTTCTTTCTTTAATTCCCAATAAGTACCTAAATTTTCAGCACCATATTGTTTTTGATATGGTTCAATTATATTTTTTAAATCGTTATAATTTTTTTCAATATTTGAATAATCAATTTTCGATGAACATTCATTTATTAAACGAATTGTTTGTTCATTATTGGGTACATTATACATTGATAATAAAAAATAGAGCATTGTTCGACGACTGTGATGATAATCATATCGTCTTTGAGTTTCATCATCATTTAACAATGGAAAAGCGACACCAAGTATTGATTGTATATCAATTTTACGTAGAGCATGTAAAGGAATATATGCTTTTGAATGTGTCATATTATATTGAATAAGTCGTTGAGAAAATGATAAAAATATTAATGATCTTGCAAAAAAAGATATATGTGTATGACAATAAGACGATAAAAAAAATGTCATTGATTATTGGTTGATAAAATCATATTGTTGATGAACGTGAAAGATATTTATTCGTATGGTTTATTTTGTTTTAGGTTGAGGCTAACTATACAATAGAATGAATGAACTCTATGCGCTCAATCTTCTTGATTGTGGTTGCTATAGGTATGAAAAAGAAGTAAACAAAAAATGTTAAGAGCTGCAAAAAAAAAAGATATATGTACATATTTATATAAAGAACGTAAATAGGAAAGGATGGTGGCGCTATTATTCGTTTGTGTACTAATCATCATTAAATAACATCAGCTGTACGAATAGAAAGAAAAAAATCTTTTTCAATAGCATTCAATACATTTTTTCTATTTATTAAGCGTCTTTTTTTTATATTTTATGTCTCATTAATTATATTTAATAATAATGATTCTTTCAATATTGAATGAGCAATTATAAACATTGTATTTTATTTATCAATGATTTCAATTAGAAATAATAATCATTCTTTTCGTTGTAGATCAAAATAATTATACAAATGAAACTAACTATATATATATATATATATATGGAATAATTGATTATATAGATTGACAAATAAATCTTATCTAGGAAGTATTCAATAACTATATTTTTATTTTTGATATAGGTTAATCTATTTTAGACTTCATTGGTGCGTTTTTATCAACTCATATTAGTACTACATTTCTTCTATATTGTACCTGGAATTGTTCGATCGTTTTTAGTTATTAACAATTATATAGATGCGATTTGTGCGACATCTGCAGTTTTCTTAGATGAAATAATCAATATCCAATTTTCTTTATAATTGTATATGCTTAAGACTTCGATGTTGGCTAGTAATGTGTTATCATAACTTCAGTTCTTATTGTTGTTAAATCTCTTTCAATGAAAAAGAAAATCAAATTTTGAATCATTGATTTTTTGCTAATATTCGTTATAAATTTTTTCAAAAAAACATCAGCTGTCAATATATAAATATAAAATGTCACAGTAAAGCTAATATTAGTCAGTACAAACACACGAGTCGAATAAAATCTGTCCAGAACTAATTGAACATTTGATTTTGTCCATTGAATTGTAACAGTTGAATAAACTAAATACATTAGAAACGGTAAACATGTAATAAGATAAACACCTAATTGAACAAGTATCATGATGAGTATTTTATATTCTCTAGATTTTGTATTAATTCTGCCTTGTCATTGATTGACAAATATTCGATTCATATTGACTTGAGCAATAACACGTTGTCGACTCAAATTAATATTTCGAATAATTAAAACAACCCGAAGATAATCATTAGAATCGGTGTCAAAAAGTCGGATAAAATTGTACTATAAATATTGAATAAATGCATAATATTACCACACATCGACCTATAAAGTTAAGAGAATAAAATCGATGGTTGATTAGAAGAAAAAAACAACACTCCTTTGCAAAAATCATGAAACAAACAAGAAAGTATATTACAATTACAAAAGGCTCATTATATTACTAACTAAGAATATAACAAATAATTTTATCTATTAAACTTGATCAAAAGATCCGATACTCACCATTAACAATGGAGTGATTTGATAGAATATGAAGAGAAATAATACACCAACCGATATTCGCACTAAAGGTATAATCATTTTAGCAACTTTTATTCGATTAAAAGCTCGACATTTGACACTTATAGAAGTCATTCCTCATCGATCTAAACATGCTAATACAATATAAATTCTTGTTAACAATGTAGTTACATGAGAAATATATTGTCGAAATCTATAGAAAAATAATAATGCTGTTGTTGGATCAATACTAAAACCAAATGCTTGCATATGAAAAAAATTATAATATTGACAATGAATAAATTAGTAATCGATGAAGGAAGAATATAACATGAATATGAATTTTGTAGATAAACTCGTTGAATTAAAATTAAGATATTGAGAATTGATCCAATATTTCCAAGGCTAAAAATAATTGAATATAAATAACGACCTATATTCAATTAAATAAGATTGAATGTAACCGATGACTACTGGATCCACTGGTTTTACTGTTACAAATATGTTCGACATATTATTTTAAAACTCTATCAAGCAAAATAACATGAATAAATTATAAATGAATCTTCATATGTAAAAAAAATTTTAATAATGCTGTTAAACGTTTTTCCTTAATCTTTTTCTTTCTAAATAGAGAATGTCACAGACAATGAAATATAGGTTAAAATTTATTCATCTTTCAAAAGAATCCCACGTATGAATGAATAAAACATGCAAAGAATCTAATTCAATATGAGAAGTTTAAATTTTTAATTTATATACTAGAACAATAAAAGAAAAATTTCTGACAATAATATAGAGTTTATACAATCCAAGAACAAGTATACGTTATGTTATTCTTCTTCTTCTGTATTCTGTCATATTTTCTTATGATTATTCTGGTTGTTTGAAAAAATGTGTGAATTCTACGAAGAGAAAATACAGATATTTAGAGTAAAATAATTATTTAAAAAGTAGCAGTAGTTCATGAACTCTTTTCATTATTATATCGATTTTAGTATGAAAAATAAGTTACTTGTGAACCTCTTTAGTGATCACGACATAAATTAAGAAGATAAAAATTGTTTCTTGCAATGATAACTTAATCTTTATATATAAAGCTAATTGTAACGAAGTGTTGATGAAAATAGTAAGTTATAAAAATACATCTATAATTTGGACATAAGTTGTTAAATAAATCTGCTATTTTATCGGTGATTATTACATAAAGAATCACTATGTTATTCATATATCAGAATATCTCAAATGAGCATCTTAAATTGATTGAATAATATGAGATTTAAAAATTAGCAAATAAAAGAATGTTATTTTTTTTCAAATAATGTTCCTCATGAACCTGCAAAGGTTAATATATTGAAGTGATCATAAATGATGTGATTTGTGTTTTCTTTTTTGAAAGTTTTAGAAAATATTGCGATATTTTTATCAAAATATATTGAAATATCTGTTATTTATATTACAATAATTCGTTTAAATTAAGATTTAATAAATATACATGATGACAGTTGATATTATTATTTTTTTGTAGATACAAATTACGGACATTTGAATGTGATTTTTAATAAAATTTTCTAATAGACTTTTGCTTCTAAAGGATAGGCCAAAAGTTTCTAGACAAAATATTTGACTATTTTTTACGTATCTCAATGCATTGGAAACAAGTGAGAAGTAGTGTGTTTGAATCGGAATTTTTTTCTCTTTCAGAATATATGCTTAAAATTTTTCTATAACTTTCGACTATTGAGCTATAAGTAAATCTTGATAGGATTCAAAAAAAATTTTTTGACAGGCAAAAGTCTTGTCTCTTCTTGCAGATATCAAAGGAGTTCTATAAAGATATAGGGTGTTTCGTAAGTCGTTAGCCACAGAAAAATTTGAATATCTCCGCCATATTTTGACCAAATGAGTTAGTATTTCTACCACTGATAGAGGAGTATTCATAGCTCATGTTCATAAGAGAAATGTTGTTAAAAATTGTTTTGAAATGTTTATAACTGATTTTAACAAAGAACCGAATCTTTTACGAGCTTTGATAAACTAATGTTCTAGTTTTATCAACAAATTCTTGTTATTTAAAACTGAAACTTTCACAGTATACTGAGTAACAGAATGTGCATCTGTAGTATAAATATGAAACCAAATAACATTAGTGTGGAGAATTAATTGAAAAAAATGATATACCTTTTATTCTCGGCTAAGAGAATAAATCCATTGGTTTTTCATAGCTTGTTAAAAGTTAAATACTTTGTTAGAGTCTATTGTAAACACTTCAAAACAATTTTTAACAATGTTTCTCTTATAAATATGAGCTATGAACACTTCTCTATCAGTGATAAAAATATCAGCTCATTTGATCAAAATATGGCAGAGATATTCAAATTTTTCTTTGGCTAACGACTTACGGGATATCCTATATCTTTCGCCTTCGTCAGTTCATTTACTATAATAATAGATTTATATTTTGACTATATAGGACAAATATGTTTATTCTCTTTTCTTGTTTCTTTTTTTTTTTCTAAAAATGAAATAGAATGATAAGATTGTAATACTGTTCGATAAAACTTTTGTGTTTTCATCCTCTGTTCTACTATAACAGAAAAAAAAATGTAGAAGAGGATAAACATATACGGATCATACATAGTAAAACCTATGGCTTCACTGTGAAAAGTAAATGAACTGATGAAGGAGACAAATGTTTTCGAAAAAGTTTTCAAATTTAATTAATTAATATCTCAAATAAATTATCATTTAAATAAGGAGATACTTTATATTTAATTAAATAATTAAAAAAAAACAAACATTTAATGAACTTGTTTAATTTGTGTAATAACATAATCGTTTATAGAAAGAGAGTTTCAACTCTATTTTTGGCATACGAATCAACACATGCATTATCAACATCGTCATACATTAATAAAATATTACAAAATTGCTTGTTTGAAAAAACAAAAATGTAAGTCAAATGATGACGCACTCTGAAAGGTCAATAAAAGACTGTTTTTTTGTAATATGTTATAATATAACTCGAAAAACTTTGTCTTTTCTTTTTTTTCCTCTTCCTTAATATAATCAAGGTTCGGAGAGAAAAATATTCCTGGGAGAGATTATAAAAAGTTCAAATAACGATTCGACTGTCATAAAATTATTATTTTTATAGTAAAAGACGTCATTTTTTTGATCAACATTTTCATATTCTTCACGTTTTGTCTCATGAGAAATAAAATATATAATTATAATTATGAATGTATTATTCATAAGTTTATGATTAGTTTTATTAATCAAGAACAATGATGAAAATTTTTATTTAGTTTCTAACAATTTAGATGTTGATGAACGATTTTGAAATTTATCGAAAAGTTTTTCGTATGCTTGTTGTAACGTCATACTATTGATTTCAAATTCATTTTGACGTTCGAGAAATAATTGTTCAACTTCATACAAAATGTTTGACATTTGTTGTGATAAGTTGGAAAAATTTTTTAAACGTTCATCATCACTTGATAATACTGTATATCGTCCAATACTAGCAATTTGATCAAGTACATATCGATTTAATATATCCATATGAATACTTGATAATTGATAAAAATAATAAGCATTATTTTCAATGTTATATAAGATTGAAATAAAACGAATAATTTCATCATTAAGAAATAAATTTAAGTTTTCTTGAATATCAATATTATTCATTAATTGAACAATTTGTTCATATTGTTTTTTCATTTGTTGTATTATTATAGAAATTTTTTCAAGAATATTTTTTGAATTAAATTCATTATAAAGTATTAAGTCAGTTTTATTTGAAGAATAATTATTATATGTTAATGATAAATCTATTGTATATTGTTTGATTTCGTTAACAAAATTGAAAAGATTAGTTAATTGATCTATAGTTTTATTGAGTAGAATTTTATTTTCATTTGAAATACGAGCAATATTATTGATAATAGTAGGTAACATTTTTTCATTCATTTTAGATGAACCTGCAGTAATAAGTTTTAATATTGTTTTAATATGATTTGGAATTCGTTTAACAGCAAGTTGAATATGATACATTGTTGAATAAATATCCGAAAATATTTTTTGCATATCTGAACTAAATTGTATTGTTGTTGTACGAAATGATTGAGGATAACGAATATAATTTAATTTAGAATCTGTTGGAATATTAAATGGAAAATCTCGTTCACTGGCCATAATTGTTAAAGCTGATTGAAAATGAACAAGAAAAATAGAGTTGGTAATCAGTTCTTTTGCTAATGATAAACTATTCAATTCTATTTTTTGCATAAAGATAAATATAATATTTTTAAAAAAATCATACATAAGTTATACTTACGGGATTTAAATTGAACTTCTTTTATGTCATTTGCTAGAACTATTTTATTCAGAATAGTGATAATTAAAAGATATGAAATATAACAAAAACCTAAATTACATTCGTAAAAAAAAATACGTAATAATTTATGGATGCTAACCTGTATACATTATGTTATGTGTTTGAAAACGAAGAAAACAAAAATCCGAAAAATTTCTTGATTCTTCTACGCAAAAAAGAAAGTCTATTCACTTGCTTAAGTAATCACAGGTTTTTAAATCGATTTTTAAGTCGTTTTCGTCGATAAATAATTGTGAAAGTTAACAGCTGACATATGTTTTGTTTTTTAAAGGATTAGAAAAATATTTTCTTTTATCATTGAGAATATTCGTAGAATATGAAAATAATATTTATTATTTTTTGATCGATAGAGAGAATCAAATAATTTAATTTCATAATTGATAAGTACTTTCGATGAAAAATATGTGAGAATTATTTGTGCCGGCTAAATCAAAAGGATTGTAAAATTAAGTATTTTGTAAATATTTCAACACAAACACAAATCCTATAAAATTGAGTTTTGTTTTTAAAAGATATATCGTCAAATTCTCTACAACAATGACAATGAAAAAAATCCTATTGAATTATTTTAATGATCTTTCTTATAATAAGGCTAAAATTCAAGCACTATGTGATGGTCAAATGTCCGATTATTTTGAGAGGAAAAGCATT
>CAJNOL010000891.1:26930-96120 GCA_905250125.1 Rotaria sordida
AAAAAGTACTATGTCAACGACTATAAGTTGAAACAACCTGAGATTTTCCTCACATATAGTTGTATTTATGTGGAAGATAATGTGAAAGTCTGAGCTCAAAACACCTCGGGAAGATAGAGTTATCAGTTTCATAACATATTAGCACAACTATATGTGAGAAAAATCTGAGGTTGTTTCAACTTATAGTCGTTGACATAGTACTTTTTCCTGATAAAATTACCCTTATAGCTATAGTAGTGAAAACGTTCTAACTCCTCAGAAACAAGCCAGAAACTCGAACTTTTTTAACCATAGACGCAGCTCACTAAGGACTACAAGATGCACGAAACACCGACTGAAAAGCGTTCCGACACCTGAAAATGTTCCCTAGTCAGTTCTGATGGATATATTTAACAGTTCGTCAAGTTAGAACTATTGGCCAACTGTTGTACCCCTAATTATGATGTTCTGACAATATTTTTACAATGAAGACAGAAAATGTTCGGATCACGATAAAGTGCGGGCTCGCATTTTGATTGGTTCACTTTCTCCATATGAAGTGAACCACATTTCTTTGACTAGAATGTTTGGCTCACTTATTATGACCCTCATGTTTTCATGTTGATATCTTTTTCCGCTTTGACATTTATGAATTATATTCTATTTTCTTGTATGTTTACTAATCTTAACCTAAAATATATATCAAAAGGGATCAATTTGGAACTTTCAGGTTTGAACAAAAGAGATCCTCAATGAGAAAATTACGATAAATGTTCTTAAACTGTTCTATTAATTGTTGATGTATTTAAACAGATTTTCCTGCAATAGTACTATTTCTAAGGACTTTTGGACTATAGATTCCAACGTTCTATAGGATTCTATTGGACTCCATTCGATTCCATCCGATTCCATTGGATTCCATGATTCCGTATGATTCCACAAGATTCCAGGATTCCGCTTTCCCCTTGGGGAGAAGTCAGATGCACCTGAATGTCCGGAAATTTGTTGAGTTTTTTGCTTATTTTACGTTTGCTTCGAAATTTCTGAAAAAAATTTTGCTAACTGGACGTCCAGGAGACGGGAATCGATGAAAGCTGAACAAGTCTGGACTAGTGCCCAGTGTGACCACCGTGATTTACGGTTATCACGGTCACGGCCCGTGACCGTAACCATGACTGGCAGTTGGTCACAGGTAGTCACAGGTAGTCACAGATATCTAAATAGTAACATTTTCTGTCTAAGTTGACTGCATTAAGGTTTTCCTCAACGCAAACAATTTTATATTTCTCACTTGTTTCGACATTTATTCAGTTTTCATGAATCAAAATAACTGTATACAATTGTTACAGCAAATATAAAATACAAAAAACATAATCTTGTTTTATATTATTAACGAAAATTGTAAGATAACGAGACCAAACTTTAGATGTATGGTCCTTCTCGTCTTCTTTTGAGAAGGTAACTGAGATATTCTTAGCAGAAATTAATTGTTTTAAATTTTATTGAGATAACGTTTTTTGAGTTGTATCTGAGGCATTCATTATTTACTTGATTAGATGGATGTTGGTGTACAATATTAAATATCGTTGCCTTCTCACTTTTCGCAGAATATATTCTTGTCGCTTGCACCAATAAAATCGATATATTTGACCTTCGTCACAATATACGTGGTTTAAGGAAAGAGATTGCGATTCACAACAATCGAACGAGAATGACCGTGACTATGATCAAATTCTCGTGACCACGACGTGATCGTGACCATAAGAACTGATCATGTCGAGCACTAGTCTGGATAGGAGAGAAGATGGGGATCCAAATTTGAGATCAGTTTTAATTAATTAATTAATAATTAGTTATTAACTATTTCCTATTGTGTATTTTCTTGGTTTCTTTTCTTATTGTCTTTCTTTTTTCATGTAATTTCTCATGTACTTTCACAATTGTATTGTTACTTACTTGGAATATCTAATCATCTATCTAACATTTGGTATAAATACCTGCTGTTTTTTATGTGAGAGTATCTAATTTAGGTTAGAAATAAACTTATATACACAATAAAGTATTAAAAGTCTAATATCTGAAAGCAGTCGTTCTACGAGAAAGAGCTAAGGAAGTCTGTAGATGAGTGTTACTGTATGTCAAGCTTCAAACTTGAATTGAATTGAGGTTTCAAGTTTCAACCCTTTCCAGACTCGTTCTTTCCAGCAGTGTCCAAGGACTGAGAAGTATGAATTCCTAATTTGCAGAGGAATTGTCAGTATAGCTATGATAATTCCTTGGGGAAATGGGAATTGACCATTATTTCCATCAAAGTTCCCTCATTCATGAAAGTCAAAATAATGCTTTTTTTGCAATAATTTTCGTATTCATATGTTAATGTGCACAAATTTCTTGATGAAAACGAGTGTACGAGTATTAAGTACCGTGGATATTGTATTTTTTTAATTTTAGCATTCAAGGAAATGTCAGGAAACTGAGTAGGAATTCCTATTCCTCAGTCCTTGGACACCCCTCTCTTTTCCCTAAAGAATACGATCTGTCGCTGGAAACATTTAACCATCTCAATAGCTCAATAACTGAAAAAAAAGAATTAGATTTTTTTTTATCAAACTTGTGTAAGTTAATTGCTTATGTTCAGCTCTGATTAGTATACATAGAATTCGTTTACAGTGAAATCTGTCGCTAGCACAGTTATTAGTCTCAATCTAACTTCAATGAATACGGTTGCCTTACGAAGAAAAAATTTATAGAGAACCAGCAGTTAGGTACATATTCTGTATTTTCCTTTGTATCTGTTTCGAAAAATGCGTTTATATCGTATTGAAGAAAGAAATGCGTTCCCAGACTTTTAAGAAGAATTCACAGAATAAACCTCGACGTATATACATGAAGTTATATTTTCTTCGATAATGAAAGACTGTGTTACGATAAAAACGTTTTTAATTTCTAGAAGAAAGTTAAAAGTGAAAAGGCCTTTTAATTAATATACAACAGAACTACCAACAGGCCACTTTTTTCTCGCCTGACCTGATTTGACTTGGGATGCTTGTATGGCAGGCTAAAATTCATCAAGTAACCTGCAGCCTGGCCTGGCTGACCTGCAGGCCGAATCAGGCCAATCTGTGTTTTGCATTCAATAAATATATAGAATTCATAGAAAGACAAAAAAATTGAATTATTATTGAAATTTTGAATAAATAAATAAAAAATATTTTTTCATTTTTCTTTTTCTACATAAAATCAATAGATGATTTAAAAAGATTTCGTTTTTTATCTTGTCTATGTTCATTTAAATTTAATAATTCTTTAACTTCATCGGTTACTAACATTTTATAATTCCATATTTCATGTGGTCCTGTTTGTAATGGAATTGGTTTACGTCTTAGTCGTTCTATTGTTTGATTTGCATTGAAAGAATTCATTGAATTCATTTCATTTGTAGATGATTGAATTAATTTTGGAAGATGAATTCTTGATGGTAGCGGTTCAGTTGCATTTTGAACCGTTAAAAATAATAATCTATCATTCATTTCTAATAAACCTTGATGATATTTAAAATATGTTTCATTTAATTGTCTTAAACCATCAGCAATCTAATACAATAAATAAAAAAACTGAATAAGAATGACTTTTTTAAAAATTTTTTCTACCTGTTTTTGACTACTTAATGTTAATGGATAAAAAGTTCGATGAATAAGTAAATTAAACCAGTTTAATTTTTGTATACTAAATTTAATTGTTTCAACTTCCCATACAAGTTCAAGATTTTTTTTTCTTTCACGGTGTAATTGTTCAATAAGACGTGCACTATGTGTATCAGCATTATACCAATTTGTTATTACTTCAATTGGTAATGGTAATGTATTTATATTTGGTTCACGATGAATAATAATTAATTTACCATTTGTTGCTAATGATTTACGTAATATATTTATATATGACACTAATGGACTACTAAAAGTAAAATTTGTATTTTGACTTTCACTTTTAATATCTTCATTTGTTAATGAATTGTTTATTTGATGAAGACAATTAAGAAGAATTATTCGATCAAATGTATTTGCTGTTAATTGTTCTTTGATTGTATCTTAATGAAAATTATTTTATTTATCGATAAAAAATAACTCAATATAATTATATAAATATGATATTTAGAGCACAAGGTTTTTAAGTTTCTTTTTGCATTTATTGTAATAGAATGTATAATAGTTTGTCAAATTCGAGAATTGTTAAAGAGTTTATTTCTATACTCTATCGAATGATGATTGTAGATCTCATAGTTAGTTATTTGAACATTCAAAAATTTTTGCTTAAGAAATAGATTTCAAAAAAAGAAAAAGAAAACATTCTTTTTCGGATGGAATTGCAAATTAAACTTCAATTTTTTACATAGACTTTATCAGAGATCTAGAATAAGAGCAAATACTTTAAAATTTTCCTTTAGTCTCATCTCATTGAAAACAACACTTAATCTTTCTGACAAATTGCTCTCGGTAATATCAATAAATATGTAAGATGACAGAAATTGCTATTACGAAAAACGTTGTCATCTATTGTCATTTTTTTTCTTTTTCTTTGAATACATTCTGTCTGAGTATTTTTTCTTTTTTATGTCAATATTTATATGACAATCGTCATAAAACAACGAACAACTCAATGTAAGTTGACAATATAAAATATTTTTTGATTAGACATGTGTTAGAGAAGAAAGATAAATACGAGAAAAATAAAGAATAATATTTTAAAGATTAAGTTTTTCATAATAAATTTTTTAAAACATGTTTTGACAATCACAGAATTAACATTAAAGGAATACACAGTGATGGTGCTAATAAATGATTTCGGTTATAGTAAATAGGTTGTTAAATCAAAAACAAAATTACACGTGGGAGTAACTCATAAAGTTTCAAAAGAAAAAAACATTAACTGGTAGAATGAGTAAGCAGAATATTGGAATCCTGTTGAATGACATGACAAGTAAAAATAAATTACATCAGTAATACATTAATTAAATAGTAATTTCGATGAAAAAAATAGGCATTGTATTCATTACTAGTGCTTCTTAAAATTTATCGGAAAGTAATGATTTTATTTCAATCTCAATACAATTGATCTCCTTTTTCTTTTTCAGTTTCTATTACATGTATATATTTTTTTATTCTCTAGACACTATTCTTTTCTTATTCAAGGATTAATATAAAAGATAATTTTGTTTTCTTTTTAACTAATATCACTTAGGTTATCTGTTGTAAGCAAACATTTTGATAAAGAAAAAACAAATAAATTCATATTTTACATTCATTTCGATCAATTTTAAAGGTGAATTTAAATAAATTTATTTTAGAAGACGAATAACCTTCTGATCTATTCTCATATTTCATGAAGAAAATATTATATTTAAGAATGAAAAGAAAAAAGTTCTAATACACTTTGAATATTATATTCTTATTAATATTTATTTCTTAACTTACCTTGATGTAATTTACAATCAATAAAATGTACCGGTTTAATAAGAAAAAGTCGTTCTTGTATAATTAATGCCCATTCAGATTCTCCTCCGACTATACATAAACGATCACTACAATTAACTTCAGCATGTTTAGCTAAATAGAAACAAAATTCTCTTTCATATTGTTCACCAAATTGACATTTGCTAATTCTTAATGTTCGTTCATTATTTAATATTGGTAAACCAATTCGAAAATTAATTTTTTGAAAATAACGTTCAGCAACAATAGAAAAAGGTCGTGGACTTTCAGGTGCTAGATACGATGTCATTTCTTTTTCAAAATTTTAAAACCGAGAAGAATGAATAGAGTATGTTAAAAAAGAAAATTCAATTTTTGTTTTGCTTCTTTACCTCTCAAATAGAGCCCACATTGCTTTCCATTTTTTTTTCTTTTCTCTCTCTTTCTCTCTTCTTTCTTTTTCTTTCTCGATGGTGATGGTGATGATCAACAACTAAACATACATTATAAATTCAGGATGTTATGAAAGAAAAAGGTAGACGAACGAGAATTTAATAGCTTCAAGCTATGAGAAATTTATTTTATCTTTGTAAATGAAGAAAATAGAACCAATACAATATATTAAATAAAGCAAAACTAAGTGGAAATGCAATTCGAGCAAAACCATCTAATTTACTACGACTATTGATACCAAAACGTGATGCACGTTTACGTAATGCACGTTTATAACTATCATTGCCTGATAGACAAAACCAAAATTGACGTAAATAATATTGAATATTTCTTAAATATAATTTTCTTTCTGTTTGAGATTTTTTTCGATGTATATCTTGACTACGTGAAAAACATGACGATGAATTTGTTTTAAAATCTCTAGCTGTTGTTCCATTATCTTCATTTATCGTAAAACTATCAATTGAACCTTGATAACGAAGAAGTGGTTCACCATAACCAAACTAAATTAAATATAATTAGTTTTCATAAAAAAAAATAAATAAATTTCAAACCTTAGTAAAATAATGAACAAAAGCAAATTGAAGTAATGATGCAAGTAAAAAAGCATATGCCATAATAACAAACCAATCGAGTGCTGTTAGATAAGAAACAGCAGCTGTATAATTTCGTATATCAAAACTTAATGTTGCTAGACTAAGAAAAGTCATTACACCAATATTAACTCGATCAGCTGTTGCTTCACGATGAATAAAAAATGATACCCATGATAACATAACTAACATTGAACTTGGAATATATACTTGTAAAATATAATAACCCATATGTCGTTTAAGAACAAAATCAACACGAAGCATAGAAAAGTTACCTAGAATTAATTATTTTATTATAAAATTATATATGGAAAAAAGATCATTCGTTTTTTTTCAAGTATATAATAATATTAGTTTCCAGTTCGATTGTAATTTTAGACAAGACACAAAGTAAATTATTGCATAAATCTTTCATAGGTTTTTTTTTCGTATAAATAACAACTAGTTCAAACATATCCAGATTATAAAAATCTTTATATTTCTATACAGAGTAGCTCACAAGTTAGAGAACATTGAATTTTTTCTTTGTACATGATTACTTAGGCCTTATATCTGCAGGATGATACTAGTAAAAGATAAAGCATATGATCAATCTTTAGATGCAGTAATTTGTTTAAAAACTTGTAAATAAGTCCTACTGCTTATTTGTGACTGTAAGAGAAATTCGATGTTGTTCAGTTTTCATAGTTTTGTTTGGTTATTTCGATCTATGAAATGAATTCGATTTAATTACATTTTGTACTGATTTAGTCTAAAAGAGATCAAAATTAATTAAATTAGATTCATTTTATTACAGATGGAGATAAGTAGACGAAGCTATGAAAACTGAAAAATATCGAATTTCTGTTACAATCACAGACGAGTAGTGCAATATATTTGCACACTTTTGAAAAAATTATTGCACCCAAAGATTGGCATATGATATATCATTTACTAAGATCATTTAGTGAATATGAGCCCTAACTAATCATGTAGAAAAAAAGAAATAGAAAAAAATTTTATGTTTCTTTACTTTTGGGCCACTCCATATGAAAATCGACATATTGTTTGTGTAAAAGAAACCTAGTCTATAAAACATAAAAAATTTCAATCAAATAGGTTATTATTTAGATTGATTATTCCTTAGTTATCTTTAGAGCGAAAAAAACATGATAAAAGTTTTTTGCAATAATTCGCTTATTTTAGCTAGAGTGCGCTTGATACTATGAATATTTATTGTTTCATCTTCTTCTTCTTCTTCTGCTGAATATAAATCTGAAGACTCGAAGTTAAAATGAGTCGATAAACGCCGAATACATAAAGTTATATTCTGAGGCGAAACTTATAATAAATTAATCATTTCCTACCAATAGAACACATAAAAAAATTCTAAAATTTCATCTTTTTGAGGTAGGAATTGATTGGCTTCAATCCTTATCTGATTTTGTTTTGTTATAAGGATTGAATTATTAATTTGAAATGTATGAAAAACAAATTTTGATACAATTATATACATACGTCCATTCATATCAATAATTTCATCATATTGTGGAAATCTAATAAGATCAAATTGTGATAATAAAACTTTCGTATCAAAATTAACACTATTATTATTTCCTAAACGCCAACCATATTGGATATCTGCTGCTGAATTTGCAACTACAAATAGATTCACCACAAAAAAATTAAATCAAATCAAATAATTCAATTTGATATGAATTTCTTACAACTTCCAATAAAAAATTTACAAATTTGTACATCAACAGGAAAATTTTTTAAATTCATATTACATCGTGCTTTAACTGTTATTCTATAAAGATCAAGGACAGAAAAAAACCAAACCTATCGATTAAGATTAATAATTTATTCTTTTGTTTTTAAATTACCTTGATGAATACCATATTGAACCATCAGGAAAAAGTCGCCATAAACGATTACTTGTTGGTATTGTATGTAAATAAGAATATTTTGAATTATGGAAAACTGTATCTGGTCTCCATAATCGTTCAAGCATACGTGTAGATAATGAAAGTACACCAACTTCTTCAGCAAATTGAAGACGTTCATCACGCCATCGTTGACGAAAATAACAATTCATTGTAAATGACTAAATTTATATGAATATAAAAATAAATAAAATATTTTTATTCTTTTAAATACAAACCATATCCATATCTTGAATAGGTCCAAATGAACTAACTAATATATCAAAATTTATTTTTGTTGGGTCTTCTGAATATTTAAATGAACGAAAACAAAAAAAATAATAATTCAGAAACCAATGAGATGATAATTTCTCTTTCTACCTCCAAAATTTGGTCGAATATGTGCATCATAATTTTTTAAAAGTCCATCAAGAATTGTTGTTATCTGATGTGTACGTCTTGACGCAGCTGTTGCATTATCATTTTCTAATGTGTTATTATTATTATTATTATTATTATTCAATAATTGTCCGTTAGTTATTACCAACATAAATAATATCCATTTTGTTATGTTGACGAACATTTTCTACTGAAAAAATATATCCAATGTTCTGCTTTATATATATATATATATATATTAATAGCTTCAACATTGACTGTTATTTACAATTGGTGCCTAAAGCAGTTCATACACAAAAAAAAAGATATTTAGCGAACGAACGATAATTGCATTAATAAAAATAATTACGCACATTGGATAATTTCATTTTTTTTTTGTTAATTTACAAAATCTTCTAACATTTTACCTTCATGAAGAGAAAGAGAAAGATTTGTGATTAAATAATCGATGTAACTAACTATATGCGCTTAGATTCAATCGATTAGACAAATATGATAGATAGTCTAAAATGAGATTTGCGTGTTGATGTAATCATCTATCAATCAGAAAAAAAAATTTCTTATAGAAATAATCGAGTAGCATATTTAAGCCGATGAAATTATTGATTGCAAGCAAATTTTGTGTATAAGTGTTTATATATACATCCCTAGACAAAAGCCTTTCCCCTCTCAATCATTTTTTTTCGTATAGAACCTCTTTGGTCTCAAGTGAATTTTAATAATAAGGATGGCTGAAGTACTTTATTATAGTGTGGTGTATGATTGATGACGATTTGCTTCAATGAAGAATATACGTCTTTCAATAGAAATGAGTAATACTACAGATGAATTGATTGACAGCATGTTTCACGATTAGGTTATCTCGTTGTTTCTTTTTGTATCTGTTAACTGTTTTACTGGTTTGAATCATTGAATTTTCTTCATTGTTGATTCGAAGCTCTTCCGAGAATGTGATGTATTCGATTATATACAAATATGAATAAAGTAAAATTAGTAAAACATTCAGAAAATACTACAAAAAGAGATAACCTAGTCATGAAGTATTCTATCAATCAACTGATTTGCAGTGTATTGAATGATGTACATCCTTCATTGAAGCAGGTCATAATCAATCATACACTACATTAGAATACAATATTTAAATCATTCTTGTAACCAATATTCACTTGAGATTCGAGGGATTCTATTCAAAGAAAGAAATGATTGAAAGAAGACTTTTATCCAGAAGTGTATATATGTTTTTGTAGTTGGTTATTTATTTTATTTACAAAATAAAAAAAAAGAGAACAATTTTTATCATGTAGGCAATTTTTCTAATCGAGTAGGAGTTTTTGTTAACCAATACCATCGTCCATAATCTGCAAAAATTTCTTCACCAGTCGCTATATCTCGTTTAGCAATAACATGAGCACATTGTTCTTCCGGGCGTTTATCAAAAACAACATTTTGTAATAAACGGTTACGTGGATCATTTATATATCTTCCGAGTACAGTTTTATCATCACAAGGGTCAACATAAACTTGTGGACCAAGTCGCATTAAATAGGATTTATCTTTCAGACGTATAGCTTCGATTGTACGAAGTATTTTGCCTCTATAGATACACACACATGAGCCTTTGGCAATTGGCGTTCGTGTGAATAGACCAGAGCCAGCACCTAAATAATAAATATATTTTTCTTTTTATCTATGACATTCTCATTATAAATAATAATTATATCTAATGAATGCTTGATGAAATAATGTTTTTACCTTTCATATTAAAGAAATTATTATTATAATACGAGTACTATTTATCAAAAGCAATGGTTTTTTGTCGTGCATCAGAGATAATTGAAGATAATGTAGTGTAGTAAAAATAAGAATGTATGTACGTCAAAAGCTAGACATGCAATAGTCACCATAATCATTCAACAAGGTATAATCATCATTTTTTTCAAGTTAAATAAAACAATAGAATGAGCAACTCTCTACAAAATGAGACATGTTTAAGTTCTCTATAATGTTCCTTGGCTCCGGTATAATAATTTGGTGGATGTTTAAAAGAATATTCACATAGAAAATGAAGAAAAAAAACGTACGTGAAGGCCGTCTGTATCATTATTATCTCTCAACTCAAAAACCTCGTATAAAACTTTGAAACATCTCATTTTCTAGAGTATATTTTGCTCTATCGTTCTACTTCGTCTAAAAAAAAAATAATTAGTTATTTTAGGTGTTAAAAAACTACATTTGGGATTTTGTAATGATCTCGCCTCTGAAAAATTTGTTAATAATTTTTTTTTTTTGCAAATTATTATTATCAATAATTTTCGCTTCTCGAAACATTACTCGAACTCTTTTTAGTGTTTAAACAGCCAAAAACAAAAATAATTGAAAGTAAATCTTGTTGAATGATTTCAGAAGCCACAAAATATACCTTCTATTTGTGATGGTTTAACTTCAAGATCGATCATTACATCTAAAAAAATTTTGAAGAAAAACAACATTGTCTTAATAAAATACTGTTTAAGCAAAAAAAGTTGTCATTCATTATCTAATGAAAACAACAACTCAAACTCTGATTAAATACACAGAAAAAGTATCGTAAAATATTACATGACATTAAATCAAACTATCAATAATGATATTAATCATGCAAAAGTATTGCATTACTTTTTTGGTTTTTGTTCGAAATAAATTGTCACTCTAAAATTAATCAATGTCAGAGAAAATTTTTACATCGAAATTTTCATTTTATTACCATAAGAAAGATCCTGAAACTTGAAAATTATTTAGTTTTAAACATGGAAATAGAATAATACATGTATTTCTTTCTTCTTGATGTATATTTTTTTATTTTAATAGAACACTTCTCAAAACGCACACAACAAAACAAGAACAACAGTAAACAAAAAAAAAGTCACAAATGGAATATGATATAATGTTCCTCCACGAACAAGACAACAGCGAACTAGATGTTCACCGGTTATCCTATACCCTATAACAAAAAAGAAACATTGAATTTTCTAATGTAATATAATTCTTGCTAGTATACATATTTAATATTCAATATTAAATTAATCAATTTTTTTTATATGTTGATTTTTTTCTTGTTTTTGATCGATTTGTTTGTTTCCACGTTTTGATTTAAATATATACGAACCAAGAAAAAAATGAGCAAATAATAGAAAATATGTTCCATACATAATTAATGATACTTTTAAATTTTCCTCTGTTACATAACATTTTTCACCTTTTTTTTTATATTGCCATGCTTGTAAATTAACCCAACAACCAACTATCATTTGAGTTAATTGAAGCATCGTTATTATCATTGATACCCAACGTGGTATACGAAATTTTAATGCACGTAATGCATAATACTAGAATAAAAAACAAAAACATTTATGAAAAATCTTTTAAATCAAAAAATAAAAACAAATAACATACAGAATACATTATTCCATGAACAATATAATTCAAAACACAAAACCATCTAAAACAAAAGAAAAAATTAAGACGTTTTTTGTTTGGTCTAATTTTTTTTGTTTTTGGTTTTTATTATTAACCTTCCTGTTGAACTATAATCTTGATAACTGAACCAACAATAAATTAAAACTGATGCATGATGATACCAATGAAGAAAAATTAATGGTTGTTTACGAAGAACAATAAATACCGTGTCAACTAATTCGGGTAATTTTGAAAAACAAAATGCCCATGTCCTATAAATGAGTGATTAAATGATTTGTTTAAAAACTTTTTTTTTTTGTTTTTGATTCATACCAAAATCCAACAACGCCAAATGCATTTGAATTATTACAAATTGAGTATTTCATACCATGTCGACTAATAGCATAAATTAATTCCGGTAACACTCGCATACCTCCAAATATTGAAAATAATGCCAATAATGTATTCCATGCTGCTAACCATAAACGTAATTCAAATCGAGGCTTATTTTTCATATAAATCTGACCCGCTAGAAAATGAGAAATATTTATTTGTTTTTATTATTAAGATTCAAAAAATTTTTAAATAATTTAAATAACTTACTATAGATTAAAAATAAATATGCAAGAGCATAGAAAAAACTATTATGCCAACGTTGAATCATATATGTACGTAAATCTCGTAATGTTCCCATTTCATCACTATATCGTTCAAAATCAAATACATAAAATGTAAGTGGAATTTTATTTGTTGATGATGAAACAATATGAGATTGAGATGATGGTTGAGAACCAGCTGTTAATGAACTATTAAATTGCTCAAAATAATCAGAGATGTGTGACATGATGGTAACCATGTTTGATGTTATGGAAACACAAACTCTGAATATCTAGAATAAAATGAAAAAAAATTATATTTATATATATATATATATAATATGTCTACTTCATATGGGACGAAAAATATGTGAAAAAATTGATTAAAATCTCTATGCATACTAGTTTGCAATAAAAACTAGGTCGATTTATTATGTTATCTATTTTTCTTTTAAATATATAGTTCTTTATCTTCTTCTCTGAGATACGTAATTCTCTTTTTTTTTGTATTTACACCTATGAGTATTTACCTATTTTATTTTTTACAATATAGCACCTACGTATACAAATAATCGTGAATCATATGTGTAAAATAGATAAACAATTATATCTAATAACCGATCTCTATGTGTACTGCCTCGCAGAACACAATGGGTTGCGTTCTTTTTATCTAGAGGACCAAGGAAAAAAAAATGTTTTCTACCGAAAGAGGGCGTGTACTATTTATGAACGTAAGAAGTTTACGTTGGTGATATAAAACAGATAAAATATGAAAAAGAAACCATGCATGCATATATATCTATCGCACGAAAAAAATGAAATATACGAAGCAGATAGAAACGAAACATTCGCTTTTTTTGACTTCTAGTTGCGATTCAATGATTGCTATGTCCTTCATATACTTATATATATATAAAAACGTACGCATTAACACGACATTTTTCTTTTATATCGTAACTAAGAAACAGAACAAACTTGACTAGGTTTCTTTTTTTTACTACTCTTCACTAAGCAACACAAATGGAACGTAAACAAAATTGTTTATTATTCAAGTTATACAATCGATCAAAACACTTTCCTATGTTGACAAGTTGTTTCGAACTTTCAATTTTTTTTTCTTCTTTACTAAGTACTTGGTGCATAGTAACCATGAAAGAAGATAAACTTGTTTATATATGTTTATTACAATTTATTGTAAAGACATAAGACAAAAAAAAATCATACAAGTTTAAGATAAACTAAAATGCAATCATGTAGCATATTTTTGCGTCCATTGTCGAGCAGTCTAAATAATAATAATAATTAAAAAAAAAAACATGAATAATTAAATAAAATAATTAAGCATAAAATTTCATTTTCTTACCGCATTATATCCTTCTCGATCATGTTTATATTGCTTAGCAATTTCTGGTACAAGTGGATCCTAAACGAAAAGAAAATAATAAAATAGAATTTATTAAAATAAATAAAATAAGGACATATACATCTGGATTTGGATCACAAAGTAATGAACAAATCGATAATAAAACTTTTGAAATAGTTAATGCTGGTGACCAATTACTTCGAAGAATATCAAGACAAATTGAACCGTTAAGATTAATATTTGGATGATAAATTTTTGTTCGAAAACTAAATTAATCAAGAATTGAATTTTTTAAAATTTTATTAAAAGAAAAATACTAACGTTATATGTGGTGGTTTAAATGGATAATCAGTTGGAAAATTAATTGTAAGAAAAAATACACCGGATTGAAATGGCGAATCACCTAGAAGAAAAAAAAAACAATTTTATATAGTTAATCTTTAGATTTCTATTCATACTAGGACCAAGAATAGTTGCTTGCCAATTAAACATATCATTTGACTGAATCTATAAATAAGAACTGTATATAATTATGATTAAGAGTTCTATTCTTACTGGTCCAGCACTAACATTAGCTGGTGGCTCACATTGTAAATCTTGTAATTCTTTTGTAATACGTTTAAGTGCCATATTAATTAATGTCAAATTACAAAATAAGTGAACTAAAAATATTGAATCTATATGTATATCTTTATTATTAATTAGTTTTGCATCAAGCATAATAATTTACTAAGCTTAGGATTTCCTGTTTCCACGTATATATTTTTAATTTAATAACGGAAGTATTCCCAACTGATTCCGAGCTTAAGAATTATACTTTGGCTACAAGTAGGCTTAAATGAAACTAAAAAAAATGCTTAAAACTTTAGTACTTATGAGTCATCACTGTCAAGATATGACGAACTTTATGACAAGAAAAAAAAGGTGCTTGTAGTTTTTCTCAAACTATCCCTTAGATATGATCTTAATATTAACGAGTTCAATCTTAATTTTAAAAAAATTAGATTGAAATAGTACTATTAACTTAGTATCATTCGTTTATTTCCAAATAGTTGCACTTCTCTTTTCTAAAAATTATTTAACAAAAATTGATTTTGCTAATGAATAGCTAAAGATTCATCTTGGGAATGTTCAGTGCTGTCAAAACTTGCTTCTCTTTCGGGCTTGTTTTTATACATCAAAAACAGGTGTTTAACTTCGGGTTTGATCTGTTGTTTATGATGTCGGAATGTGTGTCACGTTTGATTACTTTTACATTGAATATTAATACTATTAAGGTGCTTTTGCTTTATATCTGACTTAAATATTACATTATTTTGTTTTTCTGATGCATTAAAGAAATTGCTAGAGATAGCAACGAAGCTAGAGCTTTGATAAATGGTGACGCTACGACAGAAAGGAAGTGATAATGATCAAAAGCAAAACTTGTTTTGAAATTAATTAGTAATAGTATCAGACAATTTTCGAACTTTTTCGGCCGAAAAAAACAGTTTTTCGGAAGGACAGAATAATCATTATCAATATTTCGTCTAAATTCAGCACTGATGCTAAAGATTAGATTCTTCATTATTATAACTTCGAACTTTTATAATACAGCCTAGTGAAAGATTTCAAAGTTGGACAGTTTAAAAGTTCTAATAAAATAATTTTTTTTGATATAACTTTTTAGAATAATATATTAACGATAACCAGAAAAACATGAAAAATACAACCTATTTTTATTTTCTTCCTAACGTTAATTATATTTTGAGAGTAAACAGTCAGAGACATATCTACTTTTATGAATTTCTTAGTCTTATTAGACTCTACTTATAACTAAAAGATGATGTTGAAAGCTCTGAATCAGTAAGAATACTTCCTTCGTAAGATAATTTCATTTATTTTTTTTTTGTTTTCATCGCAAAAGCTAGAATCTGTTTGACTTAAAAGTATGTTTTCCGTAAAGTTTATTCAGTACAGAAAATCATATGTATCATGATATTTCTTTACCATATTAAACATTCAAAATACAAGAGTATTTTAGTTTTTGAAAAAAATAAGATATTTACAAAGATTCTACATGAATAGATTCATATGATTTAAAATATATAAATTACCTCTGTTTAATGAATAATCGTTGGTAACTATCTAAAAGAATTTAAAATTAGTTAAAATAGACAAAAAAATCTTTTCATAATAATTGAATTAATTATTTTAATATTTTCTTTTTTTTGTATCATTCGTACCGGATATTATTCAGTAAGTCAAAATGACATTGTAAACAATAGAAAACTTATATCCAGTAATTATCATAACCCGTCCGAAGCTTTTTAAAAAATGAAACTTTAATGTCATCTTAAACCTAGTAGATGATCTTCTTTTTTTTTCTTATGTTTACAGAAGATTATTTTATCAGAAATAGCTGTCATGGAAAATAATTCTTGTTATATTTAAAGACTTACTCTAGCAAACAGAAAATATTAAATTATTACTTTTTGTTATGTTTTTGAAAAGTCAGTTATACATACTTCCTACAAGAGGATATCTACATGTCTCATTTTAATTATTGATAAATTTTTATCAATTTTTACAAATGATCTTTAGACATGGACAAACTAATCGTAATCTCATTCTGATCGAACCTGGGATTGAACGTAGGAGAAAAACAGCTGTTTGTTATCATATTATCTAATTGAATGTCTAACAAGAAAGATCTTACCAACTAAATCGATTATAATATCTCAGTAAAACATTTTGCATATAGTATACGGAAAAAATTTTCACTAAACTAGGAAAAGAGATTAGAAATAAAAAAAATTCTGTTATTTTTGATCGAGATCAAGACCGGAACTAAAAAAAAAGGCTGTTTCCGTTCATTTCTAGACTGATCTATCCTGAATAAGAATGAAGGATATTAATTCTTCATATATCTTTCTCTTATACAATAAAAATAGAGATCAATAATAAAGTCTATCGTTACTCGAAATCATAATTCATTTTGTCGAAATATCGTTGAAGTTTTAAATAAGATTATCAGTTAGATACACAAACTATTTTGAGCACCATGGTAATTTATCATAAGAAAATAAAATAAGATATTCATATGGATAAATCTCAGCATGAATAATCGAGATATATGCCATATAATCTAACAACTGGGATTGAATAATGAATCATATATTTTGCATAATTGAGATAGGTGTAACTAAAGAATTCGTTTTAACATAAATTCAACATTCTTTCTCTTATCATAATTCTAAAAATTTCTAATGAATGATTTGAAAAAAAAAACAACAGAATATTACATTGCGATCGAAATTAATTAACAATAAAACAAAGTATATCTATGAATGATTCTTACGTAAAGATTGAATTTTTAAAAATGAATTTACTTCGGACGAAATAAAATTAAAAAAGAAAAAATCTATGAATATAAAAGGAAAATAAATTCAATTTGTCATATTGATTATAGAACTTTCCAACAGTCATCTGTGTAAAGTCCAAAAATACAGAGTCATGAATAACAACATCCAGCAACCAGCAATTGTTTCTTTTTTTTTTCTTCTTTCTTCTTCTTCTATTCTTTCTAAACCAATGATTCACAGCGTAGAGTTTACATATATATATATTTTTTTTTTCTTCCTTCCTTGTTTTTTTTCTTTTTCTTGAATAGTTAGTAATATACAGCAAAATTTCGTTGAATTTTGTTTTAATCATAAAGAAAATGACGAGAAAGTGTAGCAGACAAAGGCAATTAACACACAGAGAGCAGAAGAGCATGATGCCAAACAGAAAAGAACAAAGAAAAAAACCTGAAGAACATAGATAATATTCGTCAAACAAAAAAAAAACAAACAACCCATGACAAAAAATTAAATCTTTGAACTCAAGTTTTTCTTTTTCTTCTTATATCTATTTGTTATTACTTTTGCTCATCTTTCGTTAAATACACACAAGCATCGTACATACATATAGATACACTCGAATAGAGAGGGAGAAAGAAGAAAAAACGAAAAGATGTTAATATATATGAACCTTCTGTCTGTCCATTTTCATTCAACACAAAGAAAGAAGAGCTTAAAAAAGAAGAAAAAAAAAAGACGTGTGCTGTTGTTGATTGAATGTTCATCATACACTACATGGCATATTTTTGAGTCCATTGTCGCGCCGTCTAAATAATAAAAAAAAAACAACATCATTCAATTAGTATAAAATGATTTCATACCGCATTATATTTCTCCTTGTCAGTTTTGTATGTACGAGCGATATCCGGCACTAATGGATCCTTAAAAAATAAAAACAAGAATTATAATATTAATCAAAGATTTTCTTTTAATCTTACATCAGGATTTGGATCACAAAGTAATGAACATATTGAAAGTAATACTTTCGAAATAGTTAATGCCGGTGACCATTGTGAACGAAGTATATCAAGACAAATAGCTCCATTTGAATTAATATTTGGATGAAAAATTTTTGTTGTAAATCTAAATTATAAAATTTCAAATTTATAACAAAAATATTCTTTTCACAATAGAACTTACGTGATTTTTGGAGGTTTAAATGGATAATCGGCCGGAAAATGAATTGAAAGAAAAAATACACCGCCTTGAAATGGACTATCACCTGGTCCCATTATCGTTGCCTGCCGTACAAAAAAACACACACAAAATTAACTATTTATTAAACAAAAAACAAAAGAAAAAGAACACTTATAATGAAACATGTCATCATTGACTGGACCGGCACTACAATTAGCTGGTGGACTAAAAAGAAAAAATTTTATTTTAAAAATGAATCTAAGTTTTTCTTTTTGCTAAAATTACTCTTTTTCAAGCTCAAGTAATTCTTTGTTAATACGCTTCAACGCCATTCTACGAGACGAAATCAAAAGACGATACGCCGCGCAATTAGGCCGATATTTAAAATTATTTTTGAAAGAATAATCTAGAAAAAAAAAATATATATATGTATATATATATATATATGATTCTTTTTGAAGCAAAGGGTAACAAGACAACAATGACGACTAAACGAGGAGAAGAAGAAAGATTGCCATAAGCATTTAGTAGAGGCGAACACTAATTCGCCCGTGACACGATGTAATGTTGAAAGAAAAAGAAAAAAAAACGACGGCATAGACGACGATATGGGGGCAGTGGGGTGATGATGAAGAAAGAGAGAAGAGAAAAAAAATCATTGAATCATTCTTACGGGGGTAATACATACATCAAATGATTGGGTATTGAACAAAAAGAAGAAAAAAAAAGAAAAGAAAAATATAAACAAAACTAATGAGATAAAATAATTTGAAATGTACGAAGAAAATTTTTTATTTATTAAAATAATTTTTGAGAGGAGCAAAAAGCAAGAAGATCTAAATCGAATAAATAATGTTTAGACAATAAAAAATTTCAATTAATCGATTAGGTTTCTTTTTAATTAATTCATAGTCTTAAGTTAAAACTCGTATTAAAGAAAAATCATATGTTGTAATTTATGTTCATACTATCCTACGGCTCTGTTTCTCTTGTCTGTTTTGTCAATGTACATTTATTACACAAACAAATATCAGGCGCGTAGTAAACCACGTGAGTGAAATTGTGGGTGGCGACATTTATATAAACAAGTAAATTTTATTTGAAACAATTTTACGTTTTTCTTTTCAGGTGAAATAATTTTTTTTAAACATGTTAAAATTTATTTAGACAATAACATACATTTAAAATGGAGGAATATAGGTAAGTACAATGAACTTTTCTAATGACGTCATCAAAACCAAATAACTTCTCAACAGCATTCCAAACTGTAGGTGTACCAAACAGAATCAGAATGTATAAAACATCTACTAAGTACGATTTGCGCGCTATTTTACATTCTGGTAATAAAAAAAGCAGCATGTATGAAATACACGGCGTATACAGAATTCATACTTTGTTTTGTTTTTTGATCGAAAAGTTTATTTCTATATAAGTTAATATTAACATTACTTAAGAATAAAATGTATGACACGACCTCTTTTGGTCAATTTTAGTATCAACTAATCTGTCTTTTTCTTTTCTTTAATATAAGCATGAAAGCTTTTTTATTTAGCATATATGAAAAACTTCGATCTCTACGCCTTTGGCGCCCTTCACTGTCGAAACCTATGTGTACACATATATTTTGCTAAGTTAACCAAAATGTACGACGACATTTTATTTGCAAATTTCATTCGGAACGCTGCTTCTCAGCTGTTGTTACTTCCTTAGTTAATTTTTGATAAAATAGCAAAATACACAGAAACATCAATTCGAAAATAAAGTTTTCTATTAACTTTTTGTTTTTAATGTAATTGATTCTAGATGGAACGAATTGTTTCGTCACTTTCTCGACCATCAATCGGGTCCATTCGATGGCTGCCTCAATTAAAACTCATAACTCGTAGTGCTCATCGAGCACATGCTGAATCATTTCTTAATGCATCTTCATCAAATTATATTGATGAAATGTATGAACAATGGTCAAAAGATCCTCACACAGTACACAAAGTATATATTGAAATAATTTAATTAAAAAGAATAAATATGACATTTTCATTATTCTAGTCATGGGATCTTTTTTTTCGTAATCAACATTATCAACGACCTCCAACATTAGGCATTACTCCACCACCACCAGCTTTAATAGAATATTATCAAAAAACAGGTTTTTTTCAACAACAACCAGCTCATATTGTACCTCAACAACAAGGACAATTACAACCAGCACCTGGATATGCTAGTGGTGTTCAAGAACTTCCACTTGATATGCAAGCTATACAAGATCATATGGCCATACAAGCACTTGTACGATCTTATCAGGTCTGTACAACAATTATTATTATTATTACTTTAAAATGGAATAATTAACAAATCAAAAACAAAGAAAAATTATCTAATAAAAATTTTATTATAGATGCGTGGTCACAAATTAGCACAACTTGATCCACTTGGTCTTTCATCGGCTGATCTCGATGCTGAAAGACCCCATGATTTAACATATACATTTTATAATTTTAGTAAGAATTCAAAATCAAAAATCGAATATCTTTAGTTGAGATCAATTCTTTGAATATCTATGAAAGAACAGAAAAAAACGGAAACAAACATCTAGAATTATTTTGCTTTCAGCTTTATGAACCCACTCGGTATACTTCAGGCAGATCTATCTGGTGAATGACCTGAAGGAATGAACCTATCTTCATAGAATTTCAGTAAGATTGTGACAATAGATAGAAGGCAAAACAACCATACCTCGTTTTTGTGTGACTAACATTATATAGAATTCGATCTCAACTAGAGATATGATTTTTGTACAAATTGGCATTATGATAAAAATTAAAAATGAATTTGTTTTTCTGAAATGAAGATGAAGCTGATCTTGATCGAAAATTTACTGTTCCACAAATAACATTTATAGGTGGTCAAGAAAAAGAACTTTCTTTACGTGAAATTATAAAACGATTAGAAGTATACATGAAATGATTTATTTTTTTGTTCATTATGTTTATATTCACCGGTTTTTCTTTTTTTTTTTGTTATGTAGGATGTTTATTGTCACACGATTGGTCTTGAATATATGTATATAAATAGTTATGAAAAATGTGATTGGATTCGACAAAGATTTGAAGATCCAGCACAGAAAAAATTAGACATTAAAGAGATTCGACGTGCTGTAAAACGACTTATTCGAGCATCGAAGTATATTGAAGAGAAATATTTAGTTTTATTACTATTATTATTATTATTATTATTATTATGTTTTAAATTAGATTTGAAGATTATTTAAAGAAAAAATGGAGTTCTGAAAAACGTTTTGGTCTCGAAGGTTGTGAAGCATTGATACCAGCTATGAAAATGGTTATTGATACAGCTGCAAATAAAGGTGTTGATACTGTTATTATGGGCATGCCACATCGGTTAGATAGAAATTATTATTTTGATTAAAAACCATTGCTTGTGTTTTGTTTTTTTTTAATGTTAATTTAGTGGCCGTCTTAATGTACTTGCAAATGTAACACGTAAACCATTGGAAGAACTATTTTGTCAATTTGATCCAAAATTAGAACCATCAGATGTTTCGGTAAATATAAAAAACAAAGAACTTTTCTTTAAACATTATTTTAATATCATATTAATAAGAAAAAGGAACAGAAATCTTATATTATCGTAAGTTTTCTTTTTATTTCCCTTTCGATGTTGCGCGTTATTTTACACTCGTCAATAATGACGAAAATATTTTGGACACCTAATCCTACTTAAACCATCGTAATGTTTCGTCGAAAATTTATATATATATGTATATATATATACCTATACATATCTTCATTCTTACGTCTATGTATCTATAGATTTTTCTCTAAATCGAATAAATTTGATAATTTTAGGGAAGTGGTGATGTGAAATATCATTTGGGTACAAGTATTGAACGTTTAAATCGTGCATCAAATACAATGGTTAAATTTGTTCTTGTTGCTAATCCATCGCATTTAGAAGGTTTAAAAAAATAAACAAAATAAAAAAGAAGAATATATTGTAAAAAATAAAAATTTCTGTTTTTTTTTCTCTCTATTCAATAGCTGTTGATCCGGTTGTACAAGGTAAAACTCGAGCAGAACAATTTTATCGTGGTGATAAACATGGTGATAAAGCTATGAGTATACTAATACATGGTGATGCAGCATTTGCTGGACAAGGTGTTGTTTATGAAACCTTTCATTTAAGTGATTTACCAGCTTATACGACACATGGAACTATTCATATTATTTGTAATAATCAAGTAAATAAGATAAAAAAAATTAAAACAACAGAAAAAAAAACAACTTTTTGTTTTTGTAAATTTTTAGATTGGTTTTACCACCGATCCACGTATGGCTCGTTCAAGTCCTTATTGTACTGATGTAGCACGAGTCGTTAATGCACCTATATTCCATGTTAATGCTGATGACATTGACTCAGTTTTACATGTAGCAAAAGTAGCTGCAGAATGGCGATGTACATTTAAAAAAGATGTTGTTATTGACCTTGTATATTATTTTTTTGAAAAATGATTATTTAAAATAAGAAAAAAAATTTTCTTTTTTTATAGGTTGGCTATCGTCGACATGGTCATAATGAAACAGATGAACCTATGTTTACACAACCATTTATGTTCGTATATAAAAATTTCAATTGTGAATTTTTTTGATTTTTATAATTTTTCTTATTAATTTTAGGTATAAAAAAATTCATAAACAACCTCCTGTGTTAAAAAAATGGGTTGAAAAATTAATTAATGAAGGTACAATTCAACGAGAATGGTATGAAGTATGTATTCATATAATTTAAATAATTAGTTTTTTTCAATTAAATTTAAAAAAAATATATATTCTAGGCTGAAGAAGCTAAGTATCAAAGAATTCTTGATGATACTTTTGCTAATTCTAAAAGTTCAGCATATGCTAAAGATAAAAATTGGCTTGATTCACCATGGAAAAATTTCTTTACTTCGAAAGGTCCTTTTCCATATCCAGAAACTGGAGTATCTGAAGAAACACTTAAAACTATTGGCACTAAAGCACACGAATTACCCCAAGGTTTTGTTCTTCATCGTGGTCTAATACGTGTTTTTGAAAAACGTTCTGAAATGTTACAAGAACGTGAAGTTGATTGGGGATTAGCTGAATCAATGGCTATAGGTAGTGTTTTACTTGATGGTAATCATGTTCGTCTTAGTGGACAAGATGTTGAACGTGGAACATTTTCTCATCGTCATCATGTTTTACATGATCAAGAAAAAGATCTAGTTTTTCATGTACCGATGAATTATCTTTCTCCAACACAAGGTCATTATTCAATATGTAATAGTTCATTATCAGAATTTGCTGCATTGGGTTTTGAACTTGGATATTCAATAACAAATCCAAATTCACTTATTATGTGGGAAGCACAATTTGGTAGGAATAAAAGCAAATCTTGTTCTTGTTTTTTGAAAGATTTTTTTGTAAAATTAAATTTAGGCGATTTTGCGAATAATGCTCAATGTATTATTGATCAATTTATTTGTAGTGGACAAGCTAAATGGGTTCGTCAAAGTGGTCTTGTCCTTCTTTTACCTCATGGATATGAAGGACAAGGTCCTGAACATTCATCAGCACGATTAGAACGATTTTTACAGGTAAATTTATGCAAAGATTATTCACAATTCAAAATAGAGTAATAGATGATCATCAATTGAATGTTTTTTATTGGTGTACAAATCTATGCAATTAGTTTTGATTCATATCATTCAAATCGGACAAAAGTTCTTCGGTATACCAACAATTAACTGGCGGTAGTTTTTGATATTTGAATGATCGACTATCTTCTGATCACCATTCTACTGCAATATGCCAATAGGTTTTTTTTTTCTCCGATCGGCAATCTGCTGCCGATATACCAGAGGTACTTGTGAGATATATTGTTAGTAGTGTGAACTAATGTGTAACATGAGAATTTTCAAATCAGTTTTGAAAATTTTAATCATAGAGTAAAATAATAATTAGTTTTTTAATAGAAAAATATGGATTGATATTATTTTGAAAAGTTTAAAATAGTAAAAAAGATACTAATGAATTTAGATTATTATACAAAAAAAATGCAATTATGATTATGGTCCTACATGACCGTTGTGACTCATGATTACCATGATCATGGCCGTAACTGTAGTTAATTTTTTTTACGAAGGCCATGACTATAACTGTGACTATACTTTCATCATGGAAATTCATGGTTGTTAAAATAGCCCTACATCCTATATTTCTATTAACTGATCGGATGTTCTACAACACAAATGACCTCATTTTTATTTCACCTAGACGCAATATCTGCAATAACTTGTTATATGTAATAGATGACATACATAAATCATACATAATATAATCATAATTTATATTTTGACAAATAATAATGACAAAATAGATGTCAATCTTTAAATGTATAATCGTTTTCGTTTTGTTTCGTGAGGTTAACAGAAATATCTTTGATTAGATTAATTTTGTTTTCTTTTCTTTCACTTCAATAGATTCTTATCGTTTTTATTCATATAATCGATATAATAAATCTTTGTCAATAATACATATAGTTTATTTGTTATATTTCAATTACTGTGTTGTTCTACATGTTCGTGCAATAATATCTAAATCGATCGAATGCAATTGAATATTATTTGCACTAATAATAAAATAGATTTCAATAAATTTGATCAATTGATACCTAATCGAGTGTTTCTAAATTTGATTTTTATTGAAATTTATTCATAAATTTCACATATATATATATATTAAATATTTACGGCGGAATTAAAATTTTCATTTGATATCAATTAGAATGAAATTTTACTTTAAAAATTTGTCCTTTTTTATTAACTTTCTTTTTTATATTACAAAATATATTTTAGTTAGCCAGTGAAGATGAAGATCGTGTAACTGAAATCAAAGAAACAAAATATCATCACCATACCGATCTGGCTATGTCTCAATTAGATGATACAAATTTGATAATAGCAAATATAACAACACCAGCTAATTATTTTCATATTCTTCGTCGTCAATTAGCTTTACCATTTCGTAAACCTTTAATAATCATGTCACCAAAATCTTTACTTCGATTACCTGCATGTCGTTCAACATTTGATGAAATGATAACTGGTAAATAATAATATTGATTTCATTATATATATTTCTTTTCTTTTTTTTTTTTTTGTGTATGTTTTTAGGTACAAGTTTTAAACGTATTCATCCTGAAGGTGGTGCTGCAACAGAAAATCCTGATGGAGTTAAAAAAATAATATTTTGTTCTGGAAAAACTTATTATGATTTAATTGAAGAACGTCATAAAAATAAACTTGATTTCGAAATAGCTATTGCACGTATTGAACAATTATGTCCATTTCCATTCGATTTAATTCGTGAAGAACTTGAAAAATATAAAAATGCAAAAGTATGTTTTGCACAAGAAGAACATAAAAATATGGGACCAGTGAGTTATTTTATTTTATTTCAAAATAAATTATTTCATAACAATAAAAAAATCTTTTTTTTTTTTTTAGTATACATACTGTAAACCACGTCTTGCGTGTCTTCTCCGTTCAATGGATGATCCACGAGCTGCTGAAATCAAGTAATTTTTTATTTTTATTTTTTTTTGTTTTTGAAATTTTTTTTGCTTAAAACTTTTCTTTTCTTACAGCACATGGTAAGTGTGTAATTTGTATTAAATACTGTAATAATATTTGGTATTCCCTAGTAGTCTCTAGAGCATGTGTTCACTAATGAATCGGCATGTGCATGTTCTTTTTGTTAATCGTTTTTTTTTTGTTTTGATTTGAAGTTTAGATATTTATATTTGAGAAAACAAGATATGCTCATGACGGTTCATTTGTGTTTTTGATTTTTTTTTTTGTTAATATATATTATTCATTGTTATATAATTATTCTTTTTTTTTAATTTTTTCTTTAGTTATGCTGGAAGAGATTCAGCAGCATCAACAGCAGCTGGTATTAAATCAAGCCATTATTTAGAACAAAAGACATATATGGAACAAGCAATGGCTCTTTAAATCATTAGTGAACAATTATTCTTTTTATATCCACTTGAATTAAATTTGTTTAGTTTTGTTTTTCTTCTTCTTCTCATATCCTTTATTTATCCATGTCAGTAAGAAAAACTAATAGATTCTATATATCAGCCAGAAATGTCCTACTTCCACATAGAAATATTTGATATATACATATATAAGTTTTATTATTTTCTATGGTCAAATAAAAAACAAAAAAAAAAAAAGAAAGAAAGAAAGAATAATCAAGCAGATCATGCTGTCCCATATCGTTCCCATTCATATATTGAGAAGCTAATCTATCTACAATTAATTTTGTTGAAAAATGCACTTTAAAAACAAAAAAAAAAAAATATTTCTTTCTCAAGCAACGTAAAACAAAGCATAACCGTAAGAAAAAAGAGAGAATAAATATCTGAACAAAACGCTAGCAAGAAAAAAAAAAGAAGAAAGAAAATGAAATGGAGAACGATTAAACTTTGGCATTTACACAAAAAAAAAAAAAAAAAAAAGATAATTTATGTTCGAATTTAGTTTAAATTATTTATTTAAATTAAACCAGGTGGTTTAAAAGGTGACCGAAATTTTGTTGTATAACTACTTTCAATAATTTGTGGTGTTGTTGGTTCAGAAAATTGAGCTGTACAACCAAATATTCCAGATGTATCAACAAGAATTTCACGTGGTTTTGATGTTGGTCGAACAATAACACGACTTTTTTCACGTTGACGACCAGCAGCTGTATCACAATCGAATGAACCACATGGTTTTGATAATGTACCTCAAGAAAATTAAAAAATATATATAAAAAACAAAAAAATAATAATTTAAATATGTAGTATTTTATTTATAAGCAAAATAAAATTTTAAAGTTCAATTCAAATTCTTTAAACTATGAAAGAAAAATATTTTTCATTATCGATTATATGATATTAATCTTTGTATTTTATGGTTGTATTCAATTTTCGAAAAGATCATCGTCCTAGACTAATCTTCATTATGATTAAACATGCACATCAAACTCAATTTGAATATTTCGAACTTATCTTATTACAATAAACTGTCGCGTCATAAATATAGAAGGATGTCTGACTTTGATTACTAAACAAAGACGGATTCAGTAAACTATATGGATTTTTTTTAATTAACTCTAGTTTAACAATGTTACTGAAATACATTCTCTAGTATCATTTGCTTACTTGAATTTTCTACTGACAGAAAAATATTATGGCAAAAAACGACTCAAATGGTTTGGGTACATGCCTAATTATGATCTTAATAATGTTTAACATTATTTTCCAGAAAGAAAATTATAAGTTTTGTATTTTTCAAATAAACTGTACGGGAACAAAAAATTTCTTCGAATAGTTGCCGCTTTATTTTAGAAATCCGCTTAATAAAAGATGATAAAAATTATTATACTTTTTCTAGATATCAATGTATACTAATCTATCAAAGTTTTTTTTTTTTTGTTTTGTTCGTTATTTTCTTCATCAACCAAGCAAATCTAATGAAAAATCACCAGAATTGAACTAACATTAATATAGAAATTTGACAGCTAGAATGACAAAAATTAACTCATTTATATCCAGCTAAAAGCAATATTTACAAAGAATCGAATAAGCATCTCAAGAGATCTGATTAATAATACAAATTTTTTTCTTTTTGTTTTATCAAGGTTAAAAATGTCAAAAAAAAAACCTCATTAGGGATATAAAAGTGATAGAGCAAAAGAAATGAATTTGTCTAATTAAGGTCAAAAGAAAAAAACTATGTAATAATCAAAGATGAATTTAGAATGAACATTAAAAATAAGGTCAGTGAAGCAGTATATCAAAACATGCAATCGATAATTACCAAATAAAAAAAAAAGATAATACATATATATATATATATAAAAAACAAGCATTACCATTGCGAGCATGCATTCGTTGCACAAAATCTTTGTGATATGCTTTCTTGCTAGCTCGATGATGCTGTTTTTCGACAAAACCATCATCTATGATGAAGAGGATGCACAAAAGCATAGTATAAGCAAATTTATCAAAGCAAGAAGAAAATGAAAAGGAAGAAAAAAAAATCAATAACACACTAAATAAGAAATCATTATCGATATGTATATATATATAAAGGAAGAGAAGCAACAATTGCTGATAGCTACCATCAAAGAAGCGTGAAAGCGGTCGTTTCATTGTTGCACTATTTTTACTACCTGCTCCACCGTCTTCAAAAATAAAAAGACGGAAATAAATATCAAAAATGTATTTCATTTAGTTCTGACCTGTACTTGATGCTGAATCACGTCGTACATTTTCAGTTTTTTCAAATCGTTCGATTACTTGAGTTTCTAAATAAAACAAATCATATGAATATTATTTAATGAACTATGAAATTTTTTTTATTACCTGTAACACATAATGGTCGTTTCGGTAAACCGGCTGTTGTTGTACCAGTTTCTCTAGTTTGAGGACGAGCTAATAAAAAAAAAAAATTTTTTTTTTTTTCTATGAAATTTTTCTTTGAAAATATTTTTACATTGTTTTGGTGGAAGCGGTGGTGGTGGTATGTAAAGATCGTCAGTTGATGTTGTTGCATCTTGACGAATAATTCTTGGTGGTTGTTTACGTTCAACTATTCAATCATAGATATCAAATGAATAGAAGAAAAAACAACAAAAACAAAAAAATTATTTATTACTTGGAATAACACGATCTGGAATTTTAAGATCATAATTAAAATTATAATTAAAATGTTCTTCATGATGTTCATCATATTTTGACCATCGATTTTCTTGTTGCTGTTGTTGTTGCTGATTAAAACCTAAAATAAAATGTTTAATAACATTTATAAATATGTTTCAACTTATTGATTTGACACTTGAACGAGAAAAAAAAAGAAACGAATATGAAAATTTTTAATTTTTACCTGTTGATTCTTTATGTAAATCATAACAAGATGAAGGACGTGTACGTATTTTAACTTGTCGTACAGTTGGTGATGGTGTACGTACAAATGAAACCATATAAGGTGGTGCCAGACGTGGTTGTTGTTCTTCTATCGTTACTGTTTCTATATAGTTTTATAAAGAAAACAAGTTAAGTTTTTTTTTCTATATTTATTAACTATTAGCTATTAATTTTTCTTGTCTCTTTTTTTTTTGTGTATATATTTTATTTTACCTATTTTTTCAACAAGTATTTCCCTTGAACGAGCACGATTTAATGATCGACATAGTGGTGGTGGTGGTGGTGGTGGTGGAGAAAAACAATACGTATTAAAACAAACATTTGGATAGTGTACACCTTTTGTTTTTGATTTTTAAACGAAATTAAAAAAAAATATATATATATATATATAATCGAATGAATCTTTATTTTAACATACTATAACACTCTCGTTTATATCTTCGACCAGATGAACGACTTCGATGATGTTGATGTTGATGTTGATGTTGATGTTGATGTTGTTGTTGTTGATGATGACGATGACGAAGTGATGCAAAATCACTTTCTACACATGGAATATCATCAAAAAATGATGTTGGTTGAAGTTCAAATGGATCAAATGGTTCTGTTAAAGCGACTGATAATGGTCGACCATGACGATGTTGTGTATAACACATATTATTACATTCATCATCCCATAGAAAACTACCCATTAGACAACTTGGTCGTTGAAACCAATCTAGAGATAAGAAGAAAGATATGAAAAAGAAAAATATCAAATTGTTTATTCTAATTTTGTAATCGATGATAATATTTCAATATTAAATATCATCGAAATATATATGTCTATATAATATTCTTCAAATAGTATATGTATCATAACAAATAAAAAACGAAGAAAAACCGCAGCTGAAATTATTGCAAAAATCACAAGATAAGAATGCAAAGGAAAGAAAAACCAACATTTTTTTCTTTTTGGTAATATATTGTTGAGAGGAAACGTGCACTCACTATCTCTCTCTCTCTCGTTCTCTTCAATTTGACGCTGAATAAAAAAAATTCTGATGATGGGAATGCAAATATGTGCAACATACACATACAATAATATGTGATTTTATTACAAGGAGCTTGTATATGCGCGAACTAAGGGAAACGCATATAACCCTTCGATAATGTTGTCGGGTGTGTAAAGTTGATCCGGAGCAAATGTTCTTTATATTTCTGTGGTTTGTGTATGTTTGTGCTTATGTATACGGACTTTTTCTTTTTTCCTTCATTCTTTTTTTTCCTTCTCTCTCTTCTTCTGTCAAAAATTTCGTGCTCTTTCCAGTAGAAAATAATCTTTTATATGAGTAACTAGCACATGCATTTTTCTTTTTTTGACTATATCAGTTTGGCATTCGTTCGATTTTCTTAAGTGTGTGTGTGTGTGTTTTCAAATTATGTTAACACGTTGATGAAGTACGTGTCAATTATACTTTTTTACAATGATCAATCAAGATATAACAGTTCCTCACATAGTTTTGTATTTATATATATATATAATATATATTGATAATCTCTTGAGATGTAGTGAAGAGCGTGTATGTGTATAAGTGCTTACGGGTGCAGTTGCAAAGTAAAAATTCAAGGTCGAATGTGTAGAAGATATACGAACCTCGTTATTTGCAAATCGGATCTTTGATTATCATATACGCGAAAGAAAAAATAGACGTTACCCGATTTATTTTATCATTCATATAAATAGCTACTGTTATTGTTTACTTCAAATAGCAGTCTAGCTAAACGTCAAAGAGCCTAATCTTCTCAATTGTATATTTTTTTTCTCACTTTTTATTTCTCTTCCCACACTAATGCTGCCCATCTTTATTCTTTTCATTTTGATTCTATTCTTTTGTTTCTTTACAAAGAGATAAGCGTTTGTTGTTCTCTCTGTAGCTCTTTCTCTCTCTCTCTCTCTGTCTCTCTCTGTCTCTCTCTTTTTTCTTTTTCTCTTTACTGTCTAAATATGTGAATGGTACTTATAGGATTCACCTTCAACAAGAAAAAAAAACCTACAATAATATCAAAACATCAATGACGATGATTATGATCACTATTGTAATTCAGGTGTGTATATGTAATGACAACAAGAAAAATGTAATGTTAAACTACTCACATACCAGATCTATATGATGGTGACGGCTTTTGATGTCGAGACATTTCTTCTTGAAAATTAACAAACGAAACGAAAAGGGAGGACCTTGTTATGTCTCTTTTCTTCTTTTTCTATTTACTTGTAGATTGAGAATGAAGAGAAGAAAAAAAGAAAACGAAAGTTATGATCGTTTTCGGTAGAGATCAGTATGCGCTGATTGTGGGTGTATGAATATCAAATGCACGTTAAAGTTGTTTCAATATCGATTTTGATTATATCTTTCAATTTTTTTTTCTTGTTCGATCATTTTTTTTGAAAACGAATATATATATATATATATTTATTATATACTAAAAATTCATTATGATCGATTTTAATATATATATGAATAAACGATTTTTAAAGTCTTCGTCTGTCATTCTTTTTTTTTTTTGCTTTATCGAATAAACAATAAACAGGAGCAATATTCTCAATCGTCATCACTATTACATTCATATTTGTTCCAATATTATAGTCAAAAATAAGTTATGCTATGAATGATTGATTTATGTATATACGAAATTGTTGCTTGCTTATTACCAAAAATTTGTTACCATAAATTTTCAAGGATATACGTGCATGCACGTTATATACACAGATGTTTAAAAGAATCTTGATTTCGTTATTTCAATATTGTCATATATTAAATATCACTCGAGAAAATAAAAAATAACAATAAATATATGTCGTTTTCACATAAATTAAATAGAAAGATTATGATTTTTTGTGCAATAAAAAAAAATGTATGCATTATATAATGAACAAATAAAAGCATTTTTTTTTTGTTATCAATTGACACTGATTTTAGACATTTTTTAAAAATATAATATAAAAAGATTTTTTTTATGATAAGGAAGTCAAAGAACTGATTCTTTGACAAATATAATTAATAAAATTATTTAAATAAACGTAACCAAAATTGTTTATTTTCTTGTTCTTTTACTTTTTTAATCGTTCTTTCATCATAGACCAATTCAAACAAACGATAATTTTACACTTCAAGGAAAGCACTTTTTTTATGTGATGTTTTACGAAAAAAAAAAAGAATATGTCTCGCTTGAATTTTAAATGAAATTAACCTATGTCATGTATATGTCATAGTTAACATGAGAAAAATAATTGCCTATAGAATTTGTTTAAAAAATATTATTTGATGTTAAAGTTACGATTGATCGAAAAATTTTTGTTGTTAATGAAAAAAAACCAGTCAAGTTTTCAAGGTTTAACATGTAAATTTTTTTCTAAGGTCTTTACCATTTGTTTAATTCTCTTTTGTAAAGAAACAATGAAAACAAACAAATCAATTACGAAAGAATACTTGATGCATTCTATTTCTTCTAATATTTAAAATTATAAGAAATAAATTTACAAAAAAAAATTTTTCTCTAAAAGTTTATGAAAAAAAAACACAGAATAGTGAAGCATGCTTTCCTGAATAATGTGTTCTTCATTGTTCTTTTCCTTTTTTTTTTTTTAATAAAATTCCTCTTCTGAGTTTGATCAAAGCTTAACATAATGCATCTTGAGCTTCCACTTATACTGAATAATATACATTGCGAAGTAACTATATGAACGAGGCAATTAATTTGTTCCGTGCAAAATTAAAATGCATGTTAGAAGGAAATTCAAGGTTCAGAAAACTGATTTAATACTTTTTTTTTCTTCAAACCACACATCATAACATTCCAATTTATTTAATTCATCTCTATTCTTTTGTGTATGGCCAAATAGAAGTGTTGTATAACAAAGAAAAAAAAAAAAGAAAAAAGAAAAAAAATAGAAATACATTTCTGTTTGAATGTTTAAGTACAACAAATAAAAGATAAGCGAAAAGAAAAAGGAAAAAAAATCAAATGGAGTTATGCGATCAGGGAAACGAGAAAAAAAATCAATTCGTCTATCACAAAAGAAAAGAAAGACAATAGTTTAATTCTTAATGAACAGGAAAGAAAAAAGAAAAAAAGGTATTTATGCGGTAGGTTGAAACCCTTTCGTACAACACATTTGTATGCAAGTGAACGAGAACGAACAGGATAATAATTAAAGATCATTTATAAGAACAAAGAAAAAAAGAAAAAAAAAATTTAATTAACAACGTATTAATAATAATGATGATTTAAATCACTGCTAGCCATTTCTAAACCTTCACCTAATTTATAAACATAAATTTTATAATCTTTCGATGCCATTGCTAATTCATCATTATATCCAACAGCAACATCGAAACATTGAGCATGTTTCATAAGCTAGAAAAAAAAAATTATAAATCAATAATTAAGAATTTTCTGTTTGTTTTTTTTTTTACTGCAAAAATACTTACTGAATAATGTGAATATTTTTTATTTCCATCATAATCATATGTTGATACGTTAAAATTTTCATGGTTATCTACAACAATAAGTTCACGACGCGGTTGATTCTAAAAAAAAAAATGAACAGCAGCAAAATTATCAACACAGAAAATTAACAATAACAAAACTTACAATTCGACACGCAATTGGATACGTAATTCCAGCTCCAATATTTTTCAAATGTTTACCGGTATAATCAAATACTCGAACAAAATGTGATTCATTATCGCTAACATAGAGTTCATGTCGATCATTGACACAGACACTTGTCGGAAAACTCAAATGATCGCGTAAATCACATTGACCCCATATACGACCTGATGTTGCATCATAAATATGTACTAAAATTAAACAAAAAAAAAACAAACAAAAATCAGATATTCTTTTATTTTTTCAAATAATATTTCTAAAGATTTATATTACCTTTCATTATTTTTGATTCAATAACAATAATTCGACCTTGTTGATCAATACAAATAGCTCTTGGACTTTCAAGATCATTACCGAAACGACGAATAAATTGACCATTTCGATCAAATATTTGTATCATCGGTCGAGGTGAACGTTGTACCATAACAAGCTAAATTAATATGAATCAAAATCATTTTTATTAGAAAGAGAAAAAAAAAACAATAATAATAATAATAATAAATCTTACTAAATCATGTCCAGGTAAAACAGCAATACGATATGGATAAAGTAATGCACCAGGTCTTGTTCCAGCTTGACCAAATTTTAATATACATTCTCGTCGAATAGGATCAAAAAGTTTAACTTGACTTGAATTAGTATCAACAACTGAAATTGTTCCATCTGATAAAAAAGCAATACCATTTGGTTCAAGAAATTCATTTATACCACGACCATAACCACCAAATTTATATTCATCTAACAAAAATTAAAAAAAAACTCAAATGAAAAAAAGATATCTTTTAATTAATAATTTATTTACATGATGTAGAATATCTTAATGATGTTTGATTAGATGATCGAGTTAAACGACGACATGATTGATCTATAGGTCGATTTGTTATTGATTGAGAATTTGGTATAAAAGCTGATTCATTTTCCATATGAAATTCAGCTGCAGATGGATCAAGTATTGATGAATGTTTTAATCGATGATTAAATGGTGATGGTTCATATGAATGATAACCACTTGTACTTACAAGTAAATCATTTGATGATGATGATCCAGTTAAAGCTTCTAAAATAATGAAATGTTTTTATTTTTGTTCATAAGAAAATAAAATTTCATTATTTTTTCTTTTTTTTTTTTTTTTGATTTTACCAAAATTTATTCCAGCTTGTTCAATAATTGAAAATATTTCATCATGATTACCATCAATACTTGTACAACCATTTCCATTTAATGATGATTCATTTAAACTTGTATTAGCACTACTATGACGAAGTAAATAATTATTATTAATTGATGATGGATTAAGCATATGAGATCGATTTGGTTCAAATAATTCTCGACATTCAGTCCATGCATCAGTTTCATTTTCATCATTATCAATTGTTATAGTTGGTGCACCTTAAATAAAAAAAAAAAAAAATGTAAAACAAATACAAAAAACAAAGAAAGATTCTTTGTTTACTACTAAGTAATTTCCATCGACGATCATCATCAATAATATTATTAAGTTGAAGTTTTTTATTAGTAACATCCGAAAAATGTACACGAATAGGTGATGATGATGATAATGAACAAGAATTAATAGAAGATTTCATTTCACTCATTATATTTACTGATATTTAACACTCATACAATATACAGACGCGTACAGACCGACAACTTATGAATTATTTACAATAAATAAAAGAAAAAAAATAGTGGAACAAAAAAGAAAAAAGAAATGACGATCCGACCGATCGTTTGTGTAACCAAAAGAAATGCTTGTATGAAAATAGTCGAAAATTTACATGAGAATTTTTCTGTTTGGTTTTAATTTTCTTCAAAAGTAAAGAACGATCTAGGTATTAAATCATTTAGGAATATATGTACATTGTGGACGATAAGAGAGATGTAAAATTTAAGATGTAATTCGTCATGTATGAATAGGGCATTTCACAAAGGTGAATGTCTGATCGAAAAAGAGAGAGCGAAAGAAAGAGAAAGAAATCGCGACCACGTGATAAAAATGAATTGTTCAGATTTTCTTATTAAGTATTAGATTACTTCTACCCAAACGAACCTTCTAGTATTTAATTAAACTTTATCGTGTTGCTACTGGGTGCATGACACTACGAGTTCTTTATCTCAATAATCAATCAAGTGTTTTTTCTCGTTAAGAAGTATTGTAGAATTTTATTTATTAATAAATATCATTTGAACGATTTGAACATCTGCATTCAATTATTAAATAGCATCTATTTAAAAAAAATATTTCTCTATAGTTTAAGTATGCTTCATTAAGAATATTATTTACAATAGTACAGATGAAAACTGATAGTAATTAGATTCAAATAGAAAATTTATTTTTGATATAATAAATTTTACTATGAATTGTCTATAGATTATAAAGTAAATTGAATTATATGCTTAATAAGTATATTATCAAAGAATTTTCATAACAATGAAATTTCAAATACCATCAGATAATAGTTTTATTATATATAATAGTTTAAAATTGAATAATAAGAATGGTCATCTACTCATTTTCAAGAGTATATAATAGATATCATCATTTATATTGCGTAAAGTCAGTTAGCGCCGTACTGCAATTCTCAATTTGAAATAGTTCATCGCGAAAATATGACGTTGCAAATAAATATTGATAAATTAATTAAAGATAAATATGATTGATCTTGTTCTGCAGTCAATACTTTTACTCGTGGCTGGAATTGAATCTCAAAAAGATGCATCATAACAGAATATATTAAAAGCTTGTAACTATACACCAGCAGTTCACCTTGATAAGAATTTAAATAAAGCAGCTTACGATTATATATTGATTATCTTTCAAGTATTAATAACTATAATATTTCAATGATGGTCACGTAGAAACTCTTTTTCTATAATGACTAGTTCGGTGTTATGGCAAGTTTTTCTTTTGTTTTAGGAAATCAAGCAGTTCAATCATAGTATGATGAAATAATAGGTTGTAGTATCAATCAACTAGATTTTTCAATGGAAACTGGTCATTTTGCCTAAGTTGTCTGGAAAGGGTTAACTTCAATTGACGTTGAAATTGTTTGTAGTAGCGAAAAATCCAAAGCTATTTTTGTTGTAAATTATTCATCAATAGAAAGTTATCAAAGAAAATTTTCACAAAATGTATCTCTAACTCGATACTAAAAGAGAAAACAATTCTTACTAGAAGTCATTAACTAGTCTATTAAATCACACTAATAATTTTGAGTGGTTTCTCAACCCAACATTTTACTGCTTTTATTTCATTGGAATTTATCTAAAAACATGTCTTTAGTTTAATGCATACACAATCAATGTGAACTATGTACAGGTTACACCCAAACATCATGAAAATATAGTTGAAGTGTCAAAGTATCTAAAATAAACTCTTATTAATAGTAATTGTAAGCTGCAAATAATAATTCATTCTCTTATTCGTACATAGTCAATAAATACATTTACTGTTATTGAATAGTAGATCAATTTTTGTATCATTATAATATTTGATAAACAGTTCATTCGTAGATTATGGAACTGTTTGTAACCTATATGATGTATATATATATGCTAATAGATTCGCTTTTTAAGTTTTCATCCTGATTCTAAGAGTTATACTGCTTTCAAAAAAATCATTCTTTAGTGCTTCGATTGAGAAATGTTCAAATGATTTTTTATGCTGACGATTGAATGATCAACGACATAAGAAACTTCGAAATTAAATAACACAGTCGTTTATTTTTTCGATCGTGAAAAATGTCAATATATGATCTACAATAGTCAAGGAAAGTTGAACTTCTTTTGAATCAATCGTATTATCGGTTCATTATTGAAATTCTACTTGAATAAGTCCTCAGACATCTTTCGTTTTTATCATACAACCATTAGACAAACAAAAACTGATCAGTATACTAATTACTTATGGAAATCGTTTGTTGTCTCTTTTTATATTTGTTTATTGTGAAAGGCTAATTAATATAATGATACAAATGTCAGAAGAGAAAAAAGAAGAAAAAAAAATCATTATTGACGCGGACACAGATAAAAACATTCTTATGGAAGGAGACTTTCATTCTGATATGAGATTTTTTACATACCATTGAAAACAAGATAAAACAAGATAGAAAGAGAAGAAAATATGGATTATCAGAAATGATAAAAGAAGAAAAAAATGAATAACGATCTAAATAATAATCAAATTAGATGAATTGAAAATAAGCTTTGTTAGAATTCGCTGCATACTGAAATTGATGATTGCTAATGTGCAGATGCACAGAGAAAAGTATCTACTAAAAAACAATTTTGACGAAATATGCAAGGAGCGAAGTTCATAATACTATATTAAGAAGAGACATGTAATTCAGCAAAAAAATAAGTATACGAAATTTGAAATAGAATCAAGGAGCAATACGATCAAGTATCAAGGATAACGTTATCGTGAGGTCACAATCTGTGATAGTAGGAACTAACAGGAACCAATGTCAATAATATGCAGTAGATAGAAATTTGTAGTATAATAAGAGTAATCATAAGGCAGATGTCAGGTCACAAGAGAAAATACTAGTTAATCAAGTAAGAAATAAATAGTAGGGGATGAGATTAAGAAAGTATACAATATTAATATGAATATTGTTGCAAATGAATTGAAACCAAATACGATATAGCAAATAATAAGGGCGTACATGTAATGATACAGATATATAGAAAGAGAATATTGCTAATTATTGATGCCATTGAACTTCATATTCTACTGATGTATTGATTACTATAATACTAAGTAAATTTGAAAAGAATTTAAGCCTATGACATTCTTATGTCAGTATCTGTTGTTATACATTTCTGTTAGTATCATATGGTTATTGAATAAAGAGACAATATATTTTTATGAGAAAATAAAAGAATAATTTTTTTTTTGGTTGATATAGGAATCCTCAAAAATCATTGGTCTGAATCATTTTAAACTTCTTTTAATTTCATAAAAAACTTTTTATATTCCAATGATATTCAACAATTAAAACAAACTATTTGATAACAATATAAAATTGGTTTACATTTAAAATATTCTCGAGTCATTCTTATCTGATCAATAATCTACCATTTTCGTAAGTCCACGAGAAATTAAATTTATCTCATTTTACTAGAGGGTATAGATAGACAGAACACGCTCATCTACGCACGCGCATACCCAAAAGGACTAAAAGACGAAAAACAAAACAGTGAAAGTCATTGTAGCTTGAAAAGCATAAAAGTATTTAATTTTCTATGAGCTTCTCCGTTATGTAGTTTATATCGTGAATTTCTAATCAACTAATTAGTACTTTATTTTATTTAACATTTTTTTCTTCTCTCTATAGCAACGTGTACAGGACAAAGCTTTTTTTTATTCTTACTGACTCAAAAAAGAACAGAAAAAGGAACGAAAAAAAAGTCGTGCATACAATACTATTATTTTTTTCTTCTTTTCATTCTTATCCATGGAGTTCTATTTAAAAGAATTAATTGATGCATACAAAAAAAACAATAACAATAATGCTTGTATTTGCATTGATTTTCGAGATGAAACACTTTTATTCGATACATACAATATTGATCAATATACTGAAAATGAACAACGTCAAATAATCGAACGGTTCTTTTTTAAATACATCGATTTAATATCTGATTCTTCATGTTTATTTAATATAATTCTTGATCATCTCTATGCTGGTGATTATATATTTCTTTCAACGAATATGAAATCTTATTTATTTGAATCACTTGAATTATGTCCACCAAAACAATATCTTTCATGGATATATAAAATACTTGATAATGAAGAACAAATGTCGAAAATAAATATTCAAGCATTTACAACATATGTTGATATGAAACGAAAACGTGGTTTAACAAATGGTGAAATACGTTATACAATAATATGTGAATCATCAACAAAATTACTTGAATTAATTTTAAGTAAAATCTATCGTGATCGATTAACATCAAAACAAATATGGTTAGCTGTATTTCGTTTAAAACAAAATTTATCAATGACAAGTCTACAAAAAGATATATTTAACGAATGGCTTGGAATTGTTTAATTAAAAAAAAGAAAAAAGGTAAAAACGAACAAACAAACAAACAAGAATATGATCATTATTTTAAAAATGATTCATATAAAGTCCAAGCTGTTGCAGCTACAAGTGTACGACGAAATGCTCGAAGAAGAAAACCACTTCCAAAACCAATTAAACCATATGTCTATTTAAATAAATAAATTATTTATAAAAACAAACAAAATAAATAATAAAATTATGTTTACTTTAATAATAAATTTAACTGTTATAGAAACATTTTTATAATCAGTTGGAGCTACTTGTCGATATGTTTTAATGACATCAGCTGGTTGAGTAACAAACGATGCAACTAAACCAGCTGCGACACTTATGAAAGCTTGAGATGTTATCCAATTTTTATTTGATTGAATATCTAATTTAAATTTCAATAAAAAAAATAATTCGAAAATTAGAAAGAGAACGATCTTACTCGTATCATGTGAAAATATATCTTTCAATTTACGATAGGACATATAATAAATACCAGAAAATGGAAGATCTCGTGCTAAAGTAGGTAGAAGACCAGTATAAAAACCTAAAAACAAAAAAAGGTAATCTATTCAAGACAAATATTCGAATATGAATTAGAGCTATCACTAGAGCCGGTCGAGTCCAACATTTTCAAACTCGAACTCGATAGGCTGTATAATTACAGTCGCTAATGGTCTGTCAAATTTATATAAGTTGTTATCATCATAATTCTATTAGTTCTCTTTGATAGAAAATCTAAAATTGTTCCGGAAGCTATAGTATCTTCAAGATGATATTCGTCTCTCGTTCTCTCACACATTTTTGATTTCTTCGATATGTAATAAAACTTAAATGAAACTAACCTTGTAAACCATGAATTGAGTATACCTGTTTAATGATAGCAATCATATTCATTGTTGTATATCGAGAACTCTAAAAAATTGATTGCTTTCTTATTTCATTGAAATATAAAGTCTATTTCTACTTCAAGTCTAGCTTTGATTAATGTAAATGGAAAAACAGCTAAATCAGCGACACCTCGAGCTACAGCACCACAAACTCCATTAACGAAAACTGTTTGTTGGGATTTTCTAACAAACAGAAAATAAAGAATAATTAATAATAATAATAATAATATTAATAAATCTTTGTTTTGCTTACGGTATTTTTTCTTTGAGTACATTGAGTAAATGAAAATAAAGAGCACTACCAGGTACAGCACGAAATAAAGACTATGATGAAGAAAAAAATGTAAGATATTCAATCGTAATTTTCATCCTACAATATCCAACCGGTGTTAAACCACGCCATAAACGAAGTGGTGAATATTGTTGTATAGTATATTTCGTTATTGATCGTATCGAACGTTTGGAAATTCTGAACACAAAAGAAAAAACAAACAAATCAAACTTTTATAAATACAAAATTGAAAATATATTTCTTTACCCCTCTTTAGGTTCTTGTATTTGAGTTTTAAGAAAATCTAATGGTTGATATAATGTTGTTGTTATAAATGCACTTGCTCCACCAGCAATGAGTGGATGCAAACTTGATGGTAATTTTGAACTAAATAAATCAATATTTCTTGTGAAATTTTTACTGAACTAAATTTTTTTTCCCACCTTGTATTCATTTCCTCATATCTAAAAAACGACAAAAAGATCAAATCAAGTTTCAAATTTCTTTTTATTATAACATTTAAAAAAAAAACATATTATAAAGTTAACAAAAAAAACAATTTTAATATAAAACTAATGAATTGCTCTTTTGTTTTTGAGTTAGTGAAGGTCGTACGATTCCAGTTGTATTCACTACTTTGCTTGTTTTTGAACTACCAGAAAGTAAATTAGTTAATACTTGTCGTATTGATTTTAATAGATGATTATCATCTTCATTAACTATTTGATTATCTAAAAAAGATAAAAGATAAAAGATAATTAATATGAAAAATACGTAAAGAAAAATAAGAGATTACTTGATTTGTTATAATCAATTGAAAATCGTTCGTTTGAGTTTTTGAAAAAATCCTTCTTGATCTTTTGACTTTTCTTCTAGAAATAAATTGAAATTGATATATATATATTTGAATTTCATATTGATTTACCTGATTTAGTTTTTGATGAACCATTAACTGTTCCTTGCGTATTTTTTTCGAGTTCAGCAAATGATAACATCAATTCTTTTTGTTTATCTGTTAATCGTCTATAATATAAAAAAAATTTCTTTTATATAATAATACAAAAAAAAAAAAATAACATACGTAGGAATTTTTATTTTTACATGTACATAATGATCACCTGTTCCTGACCTCTGAAGACGTTTAATACCTTTACCACTAAGACGAAAACGTTGATGAGATTGTGTACCAGGTGGAACCTAATATATATTGATTATATTTTCTATGAAAAACGATAAAACGATTCTTACTTGTAATACATGATCTTCATAAATTCCTGGTACTTTTACTGTTCCACCAAGTGTTGCTTGAGTAATAGATATATCAATATCACTGTGAATATCTTCTCCATCTCTTCGAAATTTTTCACTCGGTTTAACACGTAATGTAATAAATACTTCAGATACACCAAGATTAACTCTAATGATTTGTCCATCTTCGACACCTTAAGAAAAAGAATATTTTTGAAGAATTTCATTTCAAATAAAAATCTACCAGCTGGAATTGGTATTGTTGTATATTTTTTTTGTATAGTTTTTCCTTTTCCTGAACATTCATAACATGGTTTTGCAATTATTTCACGTCGACCATGACATGTTCGACAAGTAGCACGTAAAAAAAATGGACCTGTTTCAATTGTTTCCATTCCTGTACCATTACATGTTCGACATGGTTGTGGTTGTGTACCAACTGCACAACGAGTACCTTTACATGTTGGACATACATCAACAATACGTACATTAACATCTTTATTACAACCACGAACTGCTTCTTGAAATGTTAAATCAAGGGCTAACTATTAAAAGTTTTTATGTGTGTGAAAAATAATGAATTAATTGAAAAAAAAATAAGATTCTTACTTGAGTTATACCTTGTCTACCAAATTGATTTTCATCAGGTTCATCCATCCATTCATGATTAGCAAAACCACCTCGACGAAATGCCTCACCAAAGATTTTTCGAAATAACTCTTCAGGATCAACTTGAGCTTGATAATATTCATAACCACGAAAACCACCTTGACTTGCACCAGTTGGACGACCACGTGAACTACTACCGGGAGAGGATTCTTGACCAGAACTAAATGGATCACCACCCATACCATATGTATCATAATTCTTTCGTTTCGTTTCATCGCTTAAGACTTCATAAGCTTCTGAAACTTCTTGAAAATTTTTTGATGTTGTAGCATCTTTCTTTTCTGTCGTATCTGGATGATACTGTTTTGCTAGCTAAATAAAAATCAATTTGATAATTTCGTCATTAACTAACAGAAATATTACGAACTGTATAATAAGCTTTTTTGATTTCTTTTAGTGTAGCTGTTTTAGGTACACCTAAAACTTCATAATAATCTTTTTTATTTCGTTTACTCGATGTATGAAATGAACGTATATGTAAATTTGAGAAAACTAGAACATAAAAACAATGATTGAGACATAATAGAGAAATGTAAAAACGATATACCTGTAGGGAATTTCAAGGTAGTTACATTCGAAGAATTAGATAAATGAGTTTGAATTGTATAATTAAAGCTAGTACCAAGTGATGATAGCCATGGTTTTGATACTAAATTTGATAGAGAACATCTGGTAAAATATTTAGAAACTAGCGGAGATAAACGAATCGCATAATTCGAACACACAAACATCTGAACGACAATCAGGAGCAGAATAGCAAACCAAATAATCTATTAGTTGATTATCAATTCATACATTCAATGCAATATATTATATCATATCTTCCTCATTGGAAGAATAATTTCACCAATCCTCGAAAACTGTTTTTCTTTCAAAGGTACAGAATCTAACGTCATCTTTCATTTTATATCACATTACCGATTACTATATTTATGAAAGGAATAGAAGAAATATAAATTCTTCAGAGTAGGAGTGGTCTTGAAGAAATTTGTTTCAGAGTCATTATCAGAGTTATATCAATGAACTAGTCAAGTATCTTTCCTTTTACATAGTAACAAATTTATTCTTCATATGTTAAGTAATGAACAAAAATACTATAGATTCATAAATAAGATTCAAGAAAAAACAAAGCATCACAGAGACATTCTCATTAACACATGACATTAAAAGAAATAAATATGGTAGTCCGAAAAAATTTTCGAAGTAGGGGATTAACTTTTAGAGTCAAAAAGTTTGACTCTACAGGGCTTCAATCCAAAGTCATTCTCACATATCCACATTGACACTTATTGGTTTCTTTTAAATGTTTATCTTGAGCAATATAATAATCTACTAGATGATGTATGTGTATCGGAGAAGAGAAGATTACACTCTCTTAACCAATACAAATTATAAATTGTGGCAAAACTAGCATTTTTCTCTGGTTATGAAGCTGTCAAACCTAATTAGTGAGGGTGATCGAAGAGAAAAAACAAATCCGAACTATTCTGACTTATAGAAACGAAAAAAGCAAGTGACAGAGAATATTTTTCTCGCTTGATTGCACACATTTGTCATAGTTAATAAAATAATCTTCATGTCACTTTAGTACTAATTTATTCAACGGATATTAACACTTAATTTTGAATCGTGTTCGACGTACTATCTATATCTAAAAACAAATCTTTACCTTTTGAACCTATATACGAAGTAATCACATGTCTCAACGTAAAATTATTCTAATATTTTTGATGACTTCGATAGTCTTTGTGTTAATATTAATACTAAGTGTCATAGTTATAGTCACGAAAATTTTCACATATATCAACAAAGACATTTATGCCTTCTTTGATAAGTACTACAAATTCGATAACTATAAGTTCTCTATCAAGACAAATTATGACAATATCTTTTGTCTTAACCAATAATATGACAACATCTTGTAAGAAATTGTATAATTACATTTGTTGTATACAAATGAATTCAAAAGTTTATTAGTTACTGAAATTTTCTTTTTAAGATATTTCAAATTATAAATTGAACAAAACTGAAAATTGAAAGAATACAAAAATTGAATAGATCAATCTTATAAAAAATTGTCATAGATCAAATACAGTACTGGCCAAAAGTATCCCCATACTTGGATCTCAGCCACTACAAGAGCTGTTGCTCTGAAAACTTGACTGTATATAGATCTCGATTAATGTAGGTCAGCGGCGAAACTCGCACCTCCATAGCCTGAGTCACCAAAGAGTTATGATGCATGGGACTTATTTCCATTGTGGACTTCATAGCTCCAGAACAACAAAGCCTAATGGACTACGAGACGTGTCATTTTGTAGCCCTGTATATTGGCTATTTGTGGTAAAAATTTCATCAAAATTCATTGAGTTATTGTGAAGCTAGATTCATTTTACTATAAGGATGAGTATGCTTAGAAACCGTTAAATCTCATTGTGTGACTCATAATTCAGTGTGGGTCCAATAGATGGACTTCAAACTTACAGGAAAGGTAGTCCCACAGACTTTTATTCTTCTCTGAAATTTTCAGATTTATATCATGTACTGGAGAGAAATGGCACTATGCTCAAATTTCAGATATTGTCATAGGTCTAGCTACTCGAATACTTAAGCAATTGATCTCATCTTTTGAGCACATAACTAGAATGTAAGGGGACACAGTTCTACCAAGAGAAAGTTAGAGAATTCACTAGGTATCATGGAAAACAAGACATAGACTTTTGAAGTCAATTTTTCCCTCATTCTGACAGACCTGAAGGAGATGGGAAGTAAGAATAAGGATTCGTATCCTTTTCACAATTACATTCCAATTTTTACTCATATTCTTACTCCCACGCTTACTCTGATTCATCATCATCATCATGAAAACTATCAGAAGATCCTTGACAGATTTGTACTAGATAGATAAATCCATTTTAATTCTTTTGTATAACGTTTTTTTTTTGACACTGTTAAATAAAATAATAAAAGGTCGTCAGAATGAGGGGAAAATTGATTCCACAATGGAAATAAATCCCATGCATCATAACTCTTTGGTGACTCAGGCTATGGAGGTGCGAGTTTCGCCGCTGACCTACATTAATCGAGATCTATATACAGTCAAGTTTTCAGAGCAACAGCTCTTGTAGTGGCTGAGATCCAAGTACGGGGATACTTTTGGTCAGTACTGTATAGTATATTTTGTTTGGTTTTTGAAAAAGATTTAACAGATTGCCTGTTTTGAAAAGTAAACTGCTATTCCTAACAGATCTTTTTATTTTTAGTGTTTATTGATAATTTCCAATATGTGGAAATAATCTTTTTTTTCTTCAATGTAAAATTTTCAAATAAATTATTTTTGAAATAATTACGAGAAACTACTATTCAAAATCATCTAGATTATGATTCATAATTAGAGAAATCAACAAAAAAGTGAACACTAATCTGTTCTATTATATTAATTTTCATTACATATGCAAGTGATTATTTTTCATCTCAAATATTCATAGTATTTTTTTATGACGTCATTTATCTGTACTAGATCTTCATTGAAATTTAAGTTGGGAAAAAAGTGTTTCGTCAAAACATGGCAAAAATATTTTATTTGCTTCCTCTTCGCAGCTCTCTGACAAAACTATCGATAGTTTTTCTCTGTATTATATGTCTCACCCATGTGCTATCGAAAACATACGTCTATATGTTTTACATTATTTTTACCAATAAAACTAAGGTAAATGTCATCTAAATGAACATGATAATTTTACTCAATGTTCAATTAAATCCTTTAGTTAATAAGATTAAAGCCATGGATAATCGTCTTAAGTTAATAAATATTAAAAGTATTATTGGTAATGATTTTTGAAAACTAGATCAGCGTCGTATGAATTGTTAGAAAAAGAAACCGATAATTTTTTTTCGAACGAAACTACAACGAATTTGATTGATAGCTAAACAACGACAAGGAATTAATCGAATAAAGTCGAAGATGGTTGAATTTACTCATAAAAAAAGAGACAACATACGTTATATTGACTTATTGGCATAAGAGGTTCATCAGCTCGAAAAAGAAATGAAAAGTATTAAAAGAAAATTTGTTAAGGCGAATAATTGATCATTAGTAATCGATGATATTTTGATTCTTATCACAAAGACACATGAATCTGGCACTGACCAAAGTTCTCAATCATTATTCATCAATTATCGATTTTTGTTAATGTATGAAGACTAAGAGTTTCATATAATTAGTCAGATTCTATGATCCTATATAAAGATCTAAAATCTATATTTGTCATCTACATTCTATGGATTTCTTGTGGTTGAAGAAAACAAAGTTTTCTTTTTTTATCGACAAAGGTGCAACGTCGATTGATAATGTAGGCATGATTGAGGATTGAAAATGGTCATTGCGTAGCTATTCCAATATAATTTAATTTGTGTCGACAAATAGTAGCCCTTTGTATATTAGACAATTTAGTCTGTCACGATTAATAAAAAAAATTAAACAATAGAAACTCTCTAGTACACGTACAAAAAGTGTATGTTTTATTGATATCATTAACTACAATGAAATAGTTCGTATATTGGTTGTGAATGAAGCTGACAAAACCATACACATAGAATCGAGATGAACAGAACCATTCAATTCTATAGTTTCACTTCGACAAGATATTATGTATACTCAACGTAAATATTTTTGTCGTTAGTCATTGAAGTATGATAAATGACTTCTAGTGGATCATGCGGCTAGACGTCTGTTGTATATGACAAAGGATAGGACAGTAAAAGCAAATGTTGCATACAATTTATTATCGTTTCGTGTTGATCGAAATATGCTGACTGTACCTAGGGAGATTGAAATTATCCTTTCATCAACTGTGACTGATAAGAAAAATTTTGTAAATTTATTCATTAAACGTTCTTTTACCTCATGAATCATATTATAATAATTTTGATCATCTATACTTCGTCATAAAAAAAAGAAGGTATTTGAAAAGAAAATGCCAATGACAACAAATATTGACTTTTTGCTATAGACAAGGATATCGTTTGATATTTTTTTATATAAGAAACTTAAAAGTTCATCTTAAGAATTGTAAAAAAATAAACCAAATGATTTAGTACTTGAAGAAAATATGTAACATGAGCATAGAAAGAAGACTCTTGTGTGATCTTGAAGAGGATTAGAATTATATACAAATTAATACTAATATTTTTCACTCTACTTGTATTTGAAACAATCAATAAAATAGACTTGGTACACTTTGTTTCATACTAATCAATATTTTAAACTTTTGTCATAAAAAATTACGCAACAATTTTATAAATTTGATCAATTGCTTAAATCATGAATAGAATGAAGCATTCGCTGATATTCTTTTTTTTCGGTATAATAAATAAGTCATTAATAAACTTGAATAACTATATTGAAAATATCCAGAACTTCTGTTCACTCATATCGTCGTAATTCAGACACTAGTTTTTTCAGAACGTCTGAATAAGCAAAGAAAACATTTCTACTGTAACACTATTATCTTTTTTCTTATCTAAAAAGAAAATACTTCATACAAAACTGTCGAAACGCTTTTCATCGCTGAAATAGTTTTATGAATAGAACAAAAAATGACATGTTCGAAACTAGTACGAAAACAAAAAATGCTGCTAATCGATACTGTGAACATTCCCGAATACTTTCTTACCAAGATTCGATACTTGATATTGGTGAATAGCACTCAAATTTATATCTTCAATGAAAAAGATATTCTTTAGTGTCAAATTTTAATAGACACAAGTTTTTTATCGTTCGTTTTAGTCTATTTTGTTTGGTGTATTTCAGATTAGTAGATAATTTCTATTAAACTATTTTAAATAGTTTTATTTTAATTCATGTCTACAGATCATTCGGTTATAAGAAAACAATTTTTCAGCTATACAGATTAAAAGAACGCATTGCAACATAAATTTTCAAATGTGCAAACGAATTTGATTCAATACTTGATATAATTTACGCATTCTTAATGTCTTTTTTTTTAATAAGATGAAAGCACAGCTTGTTGTAACATTACAATATATCTAGGAAAGATTTATACTAAAAGAACTGAAATCTGTAGAGTCACATATGTGTTTTTAAGAAATTTAACTTAGTAGAAAACCAAAGCAAAATTTATCGTCTTCATTTTTTTTGTTTATTTCATTGGTTACACATACTTTGTGATCGATTAATGAGAATAGATATTTATTACAAATCATAGAAGATGGGATGATGAAGAAAACCATTGTATACAATCCAAGTCTTTCTCTATTATGCTAGCTTTTTTTTCTCATCGAGATAGATTAATTATATTCAGTAATACTAACATAAACTTTTTTCAAATTTTCATATAACTATTTACATAGATCATCTTTTATAGAAAGACAATTTGAATTTTTCATAACATTTTATATATGGTTTCAATAGTTTTCAGACGATAAATCATATCAGGCAATTGTTGTAATATTCTCATAAATGTTACTTCTTTTTTTTTTGTTTTGTTTGAAAAGAATTTCCAAAATATCGATACAAAAAATAGTTTTTTCATCTGATATTCTTGATTAATTTCAGATCAACTACCAGCAACAATTTACTGTATAGTTTTTCTGAAAAATTGATTTCTAAAGTTCGAATTTATCAACAACTGCACACCAATATGTATTAAAATATTACTATATCAATAATACGAGAAAAACAAATGTTTCTTTTTAGAAAGAAGAGTCGACCAATGATATTTTTTGCTTAAAGGTAAATCGATAATTAAATATTATCAATGATTTTATCAAACACACTATTAATAAAAAAATACAAGAATTTATTGTATAAATTTGTTTTTCTAATTATTATCTTTAAGAATACAATTCATTAGAATAAACATACTTTATATTTTAATTAGAATTCAAGCAAATCAAAACAATCTTATTTTCATTTCCGATGAATTTAATTCATGTGAAGTATTATAAAAAGGAAATATGTTCAAGTGTTCTTTTGAACAGCATCAATTTTCAGAAAAACAATAGTTTCGTTACTTTATTCATTCGTTCTCATCTTATCCCTTTGGGTAGATATAAACACTTGAATTTTGTTTGTATTTCTCTTCTTCTTTTTTCGTCCTGCATATTCCGCGTGCTCAAAAAATATACAATCACGCTTTTTTTTGTACTTAATGAGCAGAAAGCAAAATGTGCATCAAAAACCTTTTCATACATTACATATGCTTTATCATGAAATGTACATTTATCAAGATGCACCTATCACATGAATGTGTCAATCGTTTTTTTTTTGATTTGTTCCTTTTTTTCTTTTCCGAAGGGCTTGCTATATTTTCATCATCATTATTACCATTGAGCAAGAACAAAAAGTGTCTAAATGTATATACAAAATGAAATTGCTAACATTTACTCAAAGACAATTATCATTGATAGGAAAGAGAAAGAAAGATAGACGGGACAACATGAAAGAACATTTCGTATATGTAATAATCGTGAATCGACGTTGTATATAAGTGAAAAAAAAGAGAATAAGAGAGGAAAAGACGAAAGCGAGCACGAACGAAATATAAAGCAAATAGTCTTTCTATTTAGCTTGTGCATGCGTATGTGGAGTGAGGAGCAAGGAAAAAAAAGAAAACACCTTGGTCGTATTCGCGCTCTTTGGTAAATAGGCACGTCAGTCAGCAACTATTTTTCGTCGTCAATTTCACGTTCTCTCTTATTTCGCTTTTTTTTCTCGTCAACGCACAACCGTTTGTTGGTCGAGTAATGATGGCTAAAAGTGTTTCACCGTAACATTTCTCTTCTTTTGCTCGATGTATTTATATGTGTTCTTGTACTCCTCTTTTTTATTCGCCTAAGCAAGCAAAAGAATGAGAAAACGAATGTATAGTGTTCCGTCTTTGAGATTCCTATTCCTCTTTGCTTTTCTTCTCTCTCTATATATATATAGACATATATATATAAAAGCATTTTTCACACTAATACATAGAACAAAAAAAGCATTATAGGTGTGTATATCTAAATACACGATAAGGTAGAAGGCAACAATATGCAGTAGATTAGATTCAGAGTATAGTTTCTACCCATTTACTTGACTCATTGGTAAGTGCAGGATAAATAGTTACTTTTTTTTTTCTCGTTTGTGAAACATATACTATATCATATAATGTAATTTTATTCTTTTCTATGATCTACATGAAAGAAAAAAAAATTCTTAAATTTCGCACAATATCAATTAAGATGAGAAAATTTCATTGCTTTTACGTTACATACTTGAGGATTTAATCGAAAATTCTAAGAATAAAACAAAAAAACCGGTATAAATCTTCCAACATTTTTTTTCTTGTTCTTTTAAATTTTCAATCAATATTTTATCTCAAATCATGTCTATTATAGTTTCGTTTTTCGATTATTTCTCTTTTTTTTTCTATATCCAATTCATATATCATTGCTGTTTCTCTTTCTCTCTTTGCACTATATTTTCTTCGAGCAAGCCAATATATGATATTCAAATGCAAAAAAAAGAACACACATTTAGAGAGACATGTTCTATTGTCGTTCGTTCGTTCGTTCGTTCGATCTTTATACAAAAGGTCTATATGAAAATTTATCTTGCATTCTCTTGCGTTCAAATTTCTATACATATATATATATATACTATGATGAATAAAATCGAGACACGAAAGAGAACAAACGGGAAAAATGAATTTTACTACTTCGACGAAATATCTTGTGTTCATTAAAAAGAAAAAGAGAAAAAGGTATATAAAGTAAATATGAAAAGGAGACGAAGAAGAAGAAAAAGAAGAAAAGAAAAGAAAACGATGTAAATTTTCGAGCAAAAGAAAATTTCAATGTAGACACACAAAGCATCTATATTTATATATTAAACGTGAAAAAAAAACAGAGGGAACAGAACACGAATGCTCGAGAGTTAAGACACTCAACTATGCTATCTTTCGTATTTTATTTTTGACCTACAGGCACACACACACATTTCATTGTCTTAGCATAAAAAAAGGCCAACAAATGTTATGCTTTTCTCTCTCTTCTATATCTCTATATCAAGTAGATTTTTAATTGGAAAATCTTTCATTCGAACATAAAATATCATTTTATGTTATTGTACATGTTATTGTGTGCGTCAGGTGTTTTCTTTTTTCTCTCGTTCTTTTTTTTGAACATTCTTTTCCCTTTATTCATCGATCATTCATACTACTTTTTTTTTCTTTGTTACAAATCAAAAGTTAGAATAACGAGATACACCAGCTGTGGAAAAACATCTGTTTCACATTTATGATTTTCATCTCATCATTTTCTTTTCAGAAAATCGTTTTTTTTTTCTTTTTTCTTCTTTTTTACTATTATTACGATTATTATTTCCTATCATTTTTATGTACTTGTTTGAAACGATTAGAAATTAAGCAAAGAAAATGAATTCATTGGAAATTCAACAACAATTCATTGATCAACGACGTGGTCGTTATGTACGTGTTAGTGATACTGACCGACGACAATTAATTGATACATATAAAAAAGGCGAAGATTTTATTGCACTTGCTAAAAAACTTAATATTAAACGATCAACAGGTAAAAAGAACGATATTATTTTTAATGAAATAAGAGTAATATGAATAATATTATTACTACTAATAATACTCATCGATTAGATTTTATTTTTAACACACAGGAGAAAAAAAAAACAAACGTGGGATAGACATGATTTATTCTTTAGAGTTAAAAGATTATTTTCATTCATTAAATGAAATAAAAGAACAGTAAACAAGTGTATTACTCAATTATGAAAAATTTTCGTTGTTTTTCAGCGAACATACAATGGTTTAATGTTTTTTTTAGCTCACCTATTTTCAACAAACCATTCAACTCCCACACAAAACTCGGTTAGCTTTAGCAAAAAACTATCCAATCATTTTTTTGAGTCATTATACCCACCTTCCTCCCCCCCCCCCCCCCCGCGCAATCCTGTCAATCTTGGGACATCACTGATAGAAAAAAAAAGAGAAACAAGCATACCAACTATCATTTGATATATACCTGTGGTGCAACTGTACCTCATACCTGTTCGACCTGAATGTATTTAAAATTAAAGGTTGATATGTTTTTTCCCTCTCTCCCCCCCCCCCTGATAAGATAAATAGTATATATTTCCCTTTTTGTTTTTCTTTGCCAATCATTTCGATAAATAACCAAAACTTGATTTCTTTTCGTTTAGCTCGAAGTATTCTTCGAACATATATTGACGAAGGACGTGTATCAGCAAAACAACGTGCTGGTACACGTTTACGTTTTATAACTGAAAACGAAGCTGAAATGATACGAGAAATGAAACGTCGTCATCCATTAATAACAATTGGTCAAATACAAATGCGTTTACAACGTACATCAAATCGTGTTTTAAGTAAAGCATCTATATCACGTATATTAACAAATAGTATACGTTTGGGTAAACGTGCTAAACGTTCAGGTGATGATGATGATATGGATGAACAAGATGAAATGAATAATAATATTATAATGAATGGAAATGATGAAGTTATGCAATTATCATCAGATGAAGGTTTAGGTGGTACTGTTTATATTGATGATGATGAAGATGATGATGGTGATGATGATGATGGAATAACAGAAAATAATTCATCAATACAAAATCTTGATGATTTTCAACGTTTTATGTTACGTAAAACAAGTATTAATGGAGATGAATCAAACGGTAATGAAGAATTATCATCTCATACGAAAGGTATTTATTAAAATCTATTCGAAAAAGAAACATAATTTTCTTTTTTTTTTTTTTTTTAAGAACAATTGGATGAAAATGAAAATCTTACATATTCAATGTATCGTAGTGAAGATGAAGATGAAGTAAAAGAAATTTATTCGAAGAAAAAAAAAATAATACAATGTAACAATGTTTTTTTTTTCTGCTAGCTATCAGAAATCGATGACAATGAAATAAAATCTTCAACAGATCTTCCATTACAAATTCCTTCAACACAACCTACAATTGATGGTAAGGACAAAAACAAAACAAAAGATTCTAAATAGAATTTTTTGAATGATTTTTTTTTTGTAAAAAAGAAAATCCTCCACTTTCAAATGAAAATGAAAATTGGACTCCAGTAAAATCTGAACCTGTTTGTATATTTGTAAATCGAACTTTTGATTCATCTGATAGTGAACATCAAGCTATTATCGATGAAGAACCGACTAAACCGTAAGTATTGTTTTTATCTTTATTCTCTCTCTCTCTATTATTTTTTTGTTTTATGATTATCTAGTCATCTCAATACTCAATCAACAGCAAATCGTCGTATTAAAATGTGTCCAATATGTGGTGAAAAAAATTTTTCTCGACTTTCTCATCATCTTACTGTTTCACATAACCTTAATCGTGAAGAAAGTTTAACATTACTTGCATATACAGATCGAAATATTAATAATCATAATAATAATAATTCATCAATAGCAACTGTTAGTGGTAGTTCACCAATAAATTCTTCAACAAATCATCTTGATAAAAGTCCACAACAAACTCCAATTACTATTAATACAAATAATCAACAAATACCATCATCTGTTTCATCACCAGCATTAAATGATTCTGATAATAATAATAATAATAATAATAATAATTCAATAATAACAACAAGTTCGCCACCTAATGAACAACAATCAACAAATTTTACTCATATGGATGGTAAAAAACGTTTATTATGCCCACGTTGTAATACATGGGTTTTAAATTTAACAGATCATTTAATAAAAAAACATCATTTAGTATCAAAACAAGAACGTTTACCATTTTTACGTTTAGCACGTAATCGTCATTCAATATCAAATATAGAAAAATCATCAACAAATTCATTTTTCATTAGTCCTAATGATCAACAAACAGTTGCAACTGTTAATAAAAAATATCAAAATATAATAAAAAAATATCGTAAAAAACCTTTTAATTCTATACCAGTATCATCATCATCATCCGCATCATCAACAATAACAACAACAGCAGCAGCAACACTAATATCAAATCATGAAACATCATCAACCAATTTTAATCAAAATTTATTAACAACAAATAATAATACATCAAAACAAATTCTAACATCAAGAAATTCACATACAAATAAAGATGTAAATTTATAAATCTCTAAATTAAAAAAATTAATTATTTTGTTTTATAGGTAGCTATACATCAAAAATTTGAACAACGTTTATCTGTATTTCGTCAACAATTTGCTGTTACAGTTGCAATGCAAAATTCTTTAATGCAACAAATGGAATTATTACAAAGAAGTTTTGTTTCAATTGAAGATGAATGGAATGATATGAAAAAAGAAATTGTTGAATCTATTTCATAAAGAAACCAAATAAAAAAAAAAAAAAGAAATTTCTTTTAAGATCAGATATTAAGAAGCTGGTAAAATTAATGTTGTGCTAATAATAATTGTATATAAATGTGCAAAACAAACAAACAAACTATATCAGTGAGCAGTAGCTTATTTGAACATTCCTATTATTTGTAACGGAAGACAGTGTGTTTGTTTGTTTGCTTGATTAGAACATTCCTTGTTGTTGTTGTTGTTGTTTTTTTTTTCTCACTTTTTTTTTATTTGAGTGTATTATCAGTATCATCTTTTACTATTCAAAAAAAAAGTATCTGGAATGCTTTTTTGTTTCGTTTTCTTTTTAATATTGACGAATAAAAAACAAAAAAAAATTTTTAACTAATTTTATTGTATTGATGTATGTTGTTTCGAAGCCTGTTCTTATTTGTAAGAAAAAGAAAAATTTTGTTTGCAGAATTTAAAAAGTTTTCAAAAAATTTTAAATAATGATTTAGATAATTGAATCAGACGTGTTTTGGTTGAAACTTCAATTTTGAGAAAAAAAAATTACTTTCGTCCTACGAAATCTAAAAAAGGGATCTACGTCTAAACAATCGATTTATAGGAAATGTTAAGCAAAAATTAATTATGATGTGTGAAATCTTCATTAAAATATGGTTGGATAATGTGATGACAACTGTTGCATATCTTTCATTCAGTAATTTTCTCAATCTATTAATAAGCTATTTTAAGAACTTTTTAGCATGTTGTTGTTGTTGATTAAATCTATCCTCTTTCCATTGCTATAACAGTTTTCGAAGAATATTCCATTCGTTGTTTTAAGAGAAAACATAAAACTGCAACGGTAGAAAATATTTTTTTCTTACAAATATTCCCTTTAAAAGATGTGCAGTTTTATTTATGTATGATAAATCTGATACTTATTATCTACTACCACTTCCTGTATTCATTATAGATCTGTTGAGCTTATCGTGTATTCTGAAAAGAGTTCGAGCTAATAGCTTCGTTCTACCGAGATACTGTATCTTTACGATATTTTCTTAGCAGAATACCGTGATCCTTCTCAGAAGCACCAGAAAAACTTAGTTTTGAATTTCGACTTGAAGCTTTGAAATAGAGACAGATCTAATAGTTTATTGTAAGAGTTTCAGATCTTTTGATTGCTTTTATTCTAAGAGACAACTATGGTAAAAGCATGATTTTCATGCCATTCATATATAATAATAAATTCCGAAGTTCTTATTTCCGAAAATACGCAATCAGAAACTTTCACAATACGCTATTCTTATTAAGGACTATCTTTATATGAAGTTTCAAGGCGAAATTCGAGACTCATTTTTCTAGTGTTCTTGAGGGAGATCACAGCATTCTGCTAAGACAATACAGTAAAAATACAATATCTCGACAGGAATAAGTTATTAGCCTGAATTTCTTTCAGAATATTCATAGCTCATTAGAACCTACATGATGCACATAGTCTCGGCTCAAAAGTGATTCGACACTTAACAACGTTTCCTCGTAAGATGTAGTATGGATGATAAGAAAATTTGATATTATCGAAGTTCACTTTTGACTTTTCAATGATCAAATTATGAATAACTTAAATGTATTTATTTTCTACTTTATAAATCTATTTTGACTGAGAACTTATGATTAGAGCCATCTGAAGAAGATGGCGTTCGAGTTCTATAATCAAAAATAAAAACCAACCATCAGCTGATTTCACACCAATCACTGTTGAGTAGTCTGACTCAAGAACAGAAATAGCGTCGTCATTCAATTTTTTTCCTGACTATCATCTATTTGATTCAAGAAAAGACGGGAATATAAATGACATGATTGAAGTAATTGCAGAAATCTTGCGAGGTCCTGTATTTCTCGCAGGCGAAACTCTTCATTGTCGAATAACATTAACAAATAAATTATCTGATGAAAATGATTCAACAAATAATCAGTAGACAAATAAAAAAAAATCAATGTAAATTATTTTTGATTTTAATATTTCTATTTGTTAGGGAAACTTCGGAAAAAATTTCTTGGGCAAGTGTTCAACTACATTGTCAACGTTATGTAAATGAACAAAAAGTTAATTTACAACAACAACAACTATCAAGTGCAAAGTCAAATGATTCATTAGCAACTAATGTTGATATTGTTCCATTAGATTCAACTGCTTTGATTGCTACAAAAGGTGAAACTGGTCAAACAGTATATACATCTAAACCATGTGTACTATTTTGTGATCTGACATTACAACCAGGAGAAACTCGAATATGTCTGTATTTATTTATTTTGTATTAAAAAAACATATAAATATATAATTTATTATTTTTAATATATTTTAGTTTCCTATAGTGAAACAATTTCTACTCATGTGCCTCCTACATTTCGGGGAAGTTATGTTAAATATTCATATAAACTTACAATTGGTACACAACGTGTTAATCATCCAACAACACTCATTCGAGTACCTTTTCGTGTATTAGTTGTACCAGGTACAGGTTAACATTGAAGAATAAAAAAAAGAGTATATTTTCGAGAGAATATTCTAGAAATTATAATATTCATATCAATGTATTTATAATTATATTCCAAAAATATTTTTATTTTACAGATTTAGATAAATTTATTCGACAAGATAAAGCTGCAATAGCTTCATCACAAACTGGTATTACAGTTGACAATCCATTTGTTTCTCCTAATCGTACAGAAATTGACTCTTTAACAACAGCATTAGATGCTCTTCAAATTCTAACATCTCGAGCACATCAACGTATGAATTCAAACATTAAAAAAAAAAACTTTCTTTTTCTCTATTTCTAATTATATAATAGATGTTTACAATATAACTAATAATCGTGGTCGTGTTTGTCGTTTTACATTATTTAAAAATAATTTTAAATTAGGTGAAGATATAACAGGTATAATTGATTTTGATCATACAGATGTATCATGTTTACAATATACTGTTACATTACAAAGTGAAGAAATATTAAATCAACATTATCGTCGAAAATCCAGTCAATTTCCCAATCTAACATCATTTACAAAACAATCAGAATTTTGTTTATCAACATCTCAAACATATTTATCTCTTTCTATTCCATTATCCTGTACACCAACATTTTCAGTAGATCTTGGTAAAAATAAATAACATATAATCGAAGATTAATTAGACAAAATGTTCAATTTTTCGTGCACTAAAGTTCGGTCAGCTTACAACTCCTAAATCAGAAGTCCTACAAAAATTTTGAATCCATATTCGGAAAAAAAACACTAATCCAATGTTTTCAAATTGCTTTAGACTTCTTAAAAAGACTGAAAAAAAAATGATTGAACATTTTTATCTAATTACTATTCGATCACTCGTTATTTAATTAAAATAAATCTTTGATATTATATTTATTTAGTTTCAATACGATGGAAATTACATTTTGAATTTGTTATATCAAAAACTCCACGTAGTTTATTATCAACAAATAATGATCCATCAACAAGTACAATATGGTTGCCATCAAGTTCAATTGATGTTGAAAGCATGACTTGGGATTTAGGAATAAAAATTTTACCAACAAATCCATGTTTTGCTAATAATGTTGCAAAAGTTTCTTGTACAACAGTTGCTACTATTTAATTTTTATTTATTTAAAAGATATATATTTAGAATAAATGATGAATTAATTTAAAAAAAATAAAAGCACAAGGTTAGATATTTCACTCGCAGTTTTTTTTTTCTTTTCTTTCAGATGCATTCTTTTTTATTCGTTGGTCATCATAAATCACAACCAACACAAGATTATAGTCGCACATCGAATGCTGTATGTTGAAAAAAAAAACTTATGTATATATAAAACATAATGAAATGAATTGATTTTGTTATTTATAGAGTAGTAGAGATGATTTTATTAAACGTGCAGAACAAGAACGACAAAAACGCGAAGTAAAAATTGTTATTTAAACTTTTTGTTTTTGAATTTTACTGTTTTGTTTTACGTTTAGCTTAATCGAAAACAATTATACGGAGCGATTAAAATTCAAACTTTTTATCGAAGAATATTAGCTCAAAAGCGATTGGTAGGTGTTTTTTTTTCTGTCTATAGAAAGTTGAATAACTTACATTAATGATAATTTCGTAAATCGGTTATCTCTGTAATATTTTTTTCATGAAACATATGAGTTTGTTAAACTATGAATTAATAGTATTTCGAATTATTTCTAAGTTCATTTTTTTGGAAGAAGTGAAATACAAAATGTCAAAAAAATAACATAAAAATTCGCCATCAAAGACTCACAGTCTTCTATTTTGGTCAAACTATTTTCGTAGTTTCTAATGAAAAAAGTTTTTTCGGAAAACAATGCGATTTTGTAGATTTAACAAGTGATTTTTAGGTTTTTAGCGGCTCAGAAATAATGTTGACCATAGTCTTTTAAAATTTTCAGCTCAAAATCCTGAAAATTTAATATAAATATCCTAATTAAATTTCAAATTTTTGAAGAAATGAATTAATTAATTAAGTTAGATATTCTATTACGCCCGACTCATCGTTTTTCCAGAAAGGTCTCCTATTGCAGGGAGAGGTTTAGGCTTTTCTCTCACTTAAAATAAATTTCAACCTTTTACCTTCTTCCAGTTACTTTTCTTCTAATAATTAATATTTATTTTTCAGAGACAATTATCTCGTGACCGTATATCAAATTTACTAATTCAATTTCAATCAACATCATTCGATGATGAAAATCTTGTACATCTAGCTAATTTGGTAGAATTTGGCTTCAAACCAAATGTTGATGCTAGTCTTATGGTAAAAAAATAAATAAAACTTTCATGATTTTTTTTTCTTTCTCTTAAAAAAAGATGTCATTAATTGAATCATGTTGGAAACATCGTCAAGCAATTGTTGAAAAGCTTTCAAATGGTAATTCATCATTAAAAATTGCAATTGCTAAATTATTAAAATTTACAGTCAGGTAAATAATTTCAAAAATCAAAAAAAAAAGAGTTGATTTTTTTTTTCAATAATTTTTAATTAGATGTCTTTCTTATTTTGAATCGATTCGTTTACCAACACGTTTTATCGAATGGTTTACTGATGTAAAAAGTTATACTAATGAACAAGTTGTTTTTCCTCAAAATGTACAAATACTTACAAGTTATTTTTTAAGCAATATTATTCGAAATGGTAAAAAATTAATTGAAAAAAAAAACAAGTAATTAATTTAATTTAAATAAAAATTTTTAGGTTATTATACACAAATGTGTTCTGTTATTCAATCAAAAGTTCCAGCAAATGTTAGTAAAATAAGTCGTATACCAGCTATTGAACCAATTGTTGATTTACTTGCTCGACCTATTGAATATCAATTAACTGATTCAACTATTAGGTAAAGTAAAAAAAACAACAACAACAAATGTTTTAATAATTAATTGTTTTATTTTTATTTTTGCAGGGATGAAGCATTAAATGCTCTTCGTAATGAATTATTTTCCCGTTCGGATCTTGCTGCATTACCATTAATTATAACTCCAACACTTGTTCATCGTCGGAATTTTCCTGCTATTCGTTATATTGAATTAATTGATTTTAATCAAACATTTCCAACTGATTCATTATTATATAAAAATTGGAAATTATATCAATTATATGCATTACTTTTAATTATTGATAGTCGAATTGATGAATTACCAATATCATTAACAAAAAAAATTGTTGCAGTTATTCGATATTTTTGTAATGTTTTGGTTACAAGAAAAAATTCGAATAAATTCTCAACACATGATCATGATGTAGATGATCATGATAATGATGAACAAATGGATGTCGACAATGGAGCAAGAGTATGTTTAATAATTAATTAAGTTATTAAAAACAAAACAAGCATTCACTATAAAATATAGTTTTTTCTTGATTATCTTTTTTTTTGTATAATCGATGATGTAAAAGTTCTGCATTAAATTTATTTTCAGTATAGCGTGATAACAATTCATCTTAAAAGTTCGATAGTTTTCTTATTAGATAGAGAAAAGTTTCTACTACAAAGTTGTGTAAAAATATTTCATTTAAAAAAGAAATTTACTAAAGGCTGAGAATTTTTAAGAACATGTTTGACTGGAAAAGTACTTTGCAATTTCACACAAAATCAGTGACGAAGAGTTTACGAAAACTTTCAGCTGTATGACAAAAACAAAAAGAATATTAGTTCATAAATTATCTGTAGTGATTCTAATTTTTCCAGTAATATCATGTAACAGTAAAGTGGTGTTTTTCAGGACATTTAGTTTTAAGCGACAGAAAAAGTAAAAAATAAAGGGTAGGTGTGGATTTGGGTTGGGTGTTCTTGTACCTCCATACACATCCTTTTATTCTTTTATAATAAATTTCTCGACTATTTTTTTCGCATCGATCAATTCTTACTTTCGCATAATTTGATAGTCTAATAAAACATAAAATATAAGATTTTACTAATTTCGATTGCTAGAAAAAAAAAATCTTATTTTTTCGTAAGCGAATACTGTTAGAAAAAAATTGCTTTCGAACTCAATCACTAACTTGAAAATTTTATTTCTACATGTTTACAATGTTTTATCATTAGCGCTACAAAATCCGATAAAAGATGGAAAAAAAACCCAACTTTCTTAATGAATAGAGATTTTCTTCTCTGTTCCAGAAACATGCAGGGAACTTTTCCAGTCAAACATATTCTTCAAAATTTCGGTAAGTAATTTGGATGAAATATTTTTACACAGCTTTGTAGTAGACACTTCGCTCTCTCTAACAAGTAAGTTATCGTCACGCTATACTGAAAAGAAAATGAATGCAGAACTTTTGCACCATTCTCATTATATTATATTCTTAAAAGAAAAATGATCAAAACTTTTCATTTCCATTCGCAATAATTAATAAATCTTTTATTAATCATTTAACAAAATAAAAATTCTTATTTTTCTTTTCTTCTAGGATGAACTTGATTATGAACTAATTGAAGATTGTTTAACAATATTAAATAAACGATCGATAACAAATTATTGTATACAATTAGCAAATCAAAAAAAACAGATATTAACAGAAGATGATAATGAATATATTGCAAATTTAGCTGCTATTGCTCATAGTCTAATACGTCAACATGAATCAATACTTCAATCAAAGTAAAATTAAAAATTTCTTCAAAAACAAAAAAGATTTTCTATTTAAATTTATTATTTAGTTTTTTAATGAGTTTAAGTAGTTCATCATTATTTCTTGCACATTTATGGTTCGTTTGTCGAATACTTAAATATCAAACTGATTATCGGTACAAAAATAATAAATTTGAAATTTTCAAATTAAAAAAAAATTCTTTTTTTTTCCTTTAGAGAACATGTTCTTCTTCTTTCACATATATCTTGTGCAAGTTCATCACTTAAAGATACTGATGTTGATCGTATTGAACCGTTACTTGTAACATTTTGTTCATTATATAGCATGTCACTTGTACCATTACATGATGATGAATTTTTTCTTGGACCACCAAATACAGCATTTCAAATTCATGAAATATCAGATATGGTTCGAACATTACGTGATGTATGTATGGGAATTGTTAGATTTATGTATCCAGATAAACAAATAACTATTCCATCAATAAATACAATTGATGATAATGAATCTTTAATGAAAGTAAATCGAGCACAAAAACAAGCAGAATTTGTTCGACAACGAGCATCAAAATTTTCAATGATTTTTAAAGTAAACGAAACTATTTCTTTTGTTATATTTGATAAATTATTGAAATTTTTTCTTAAGATAATTGTACAATTACTTCAACAAATTCGATCAAGAGATGTACGAAGACAATTTTGTCCACGAGAATATTGGTTAACAAATCAATGTCCATTACATCTGGATAAGGTATTAGACACATAAAAAAATTTTCTTAGAAAATATTTTTAAAATTTAAAAAAAATATTTGATTGAAAGACAAAGAAAAAAAAACTTGTCTATTTCCATATAAAATTCACTGGCATGATAAGAATTTAGACTATGAATTGTTTCGTGTGAAACTAATGAAAGAAATTAAGATGAAAACAAGTGTAAGTGTTGATTCGTCGAAAGTATATCTTTCATCTAACATAGTTAGAATTTGATATATGTTATTAATAAATAAATTTCAATAGCGATGTTTAAAATGAGTTCGGATTATTCTTGTATTCTATATAAGGTGATGGAAAAAAGTTTAACAACAAGCGTACTTTTGATTTTTTTCCTATAAATAATTTCATAGATGAACTATGATTGCAAGGTTTCGAGAAAACTGGACACGGTAGTTTTCAAGTACCAGGAAACTTTGTCGAAACTACTTTTTAACAATGACATTATAAAGAGAATAAAATGAAAGTTCACCGCTTTTTCTACGACCGTCCTTTAAAATTATCAGAAAAAAACCAACTAAAAACGCTATTCTTTCGGTTTTTGTGATACTTTTAACTTTCTAAGGGAAGGTCGCAGAAAATATAGTGACTTTCTGTTTTGTTCTCTTTATAATAGCATTTTTAAAAGTAGTTCCGATAAAGTTTTCTGGCATCTGAAAACTACCATGTCCGATTTTTTAAAAGCCTTGCCTTCATAAAATGTTTAATATTACAGAAAAAAAATCAAAAATACGTTAATGTTAAACTTTTTTTCCATGAGTTTATTGTCAAAACAAAAATAATCATAAATTTGAATATATTTAGATTTTTTTATTGCCATTTGCTCGTGGTCTATCTGATCCATCACTTTTACCATTGGATACTTATCAAAATCGTGATCAAAGTAAGATTATATTTGTCTATATTGATATATATTTAATATTTATATTTTTAGCACCTGATGTATTTCCATTTTCTGTAAATGAACTTCGTGTGTTAACTATTTTAAAACAAATTCCATTTGTTATACCATTTGATAAACGAGTTCAAGTATATTTAATTATATATATTTTATTTGTTTTCTTTATTTAAAAATAAAACAATATTCTATTCTATTTTAAGATTCTTAATATGTTAATTCAACAGAATAAAAGTGAACAACAACAAGGTGCTGAATTTCTTCAAGGTGGTTCATCAATAAATATTCGTGTTCGTCGTGGTTATATTTATGAAGATGCTTTCGACAAACTTAGTCCAAAAAATGGTAATTATAATCTATAGTGTGAAAATCAACACTTTTTTTTCGTTCTTTCCGAACATATGTTCAGAATTTTCTTCTGGTATAAGATTGGATAACTATCATCAGATTGTCCCAAAATAATGATTTACTTGCTCTACAAAGCGTGTTATTTTAACCGGCATGGTAGGTTTTAAAACTTTTGTATTTTTGAAACAGTGATTTTTTGACCAATGCCGAAATTAGCTGTTTAGTGGAAACACATAGATGTTGCTTATTGTAATATCTCATCTTGTACAAAATTCAGTAATGTTGAGTTTAAAGCTGCTTCAGCACGTAAACCAAGAACTGCATCAAAACTATTATTTTACTTTATACGGACACAGTTTTGAACCTTTTTTTTGCAAAAATCTACTAATAGTTGTTCAGCCTTACTCCAGAAAAAAATCTGAACATATATTCGAAAATAGCAAAAAATTCTGACTCTAACGAGTTATTTTTTTAGTGGTTGAAAAATGAGTGAATATTTTATGTTAAGACTTTTGCGCTATAATACCTAAATAATTAAAATAATATATTTCTTTTTTTCTTAGAACCAAATCTTCAACGTAAACTTCGTGTAAGTTTTATAAATGCAGTTGGTCTTGATGAAGCAGGTATTGATGGTGGTGGTTTATTTCGTGAATTTATGAATGAATTACTTAAATCATCATTTAATCCCATACGTGGTTTATTTAAATTAACAAGTGATGGTTATTTATATCCAAATCCAAATGTTGCTTTTATTGAAGAAAATTTTGGTCCACATTATTATTTTCTTGGTCGTATGTTAGGAAAAGTAAGAAGTGAAAACACAAAAAGGAAATTTTAATTTGTTTATTTGTTTGTTTATTTTTTCTTTTCCTTCTAGGCAATTTATGAAAAATTTCTTGCTGAATTACCATTTGCAACATTTTTCTTACAAAAAATTCTCTCACGTTCATCGGGAAAAGTTGATATAGATCATTTAGCTTCATTAGATCCTGAAATGTATAAAAATTTACTTTATTTAAAAAATTATAATGGAAATGTCGAAGATTTAGGTTTAGATTTTACAATTGTTAATAGTGAAATAGGTCAAACACAAGTAAATAAAAATAAAAAACAATTCTTTTTTTTGTTTTAAATATTATTCTATTTATTTAGATAATTGAATTAAAACCAAATGGTCGTAATATAGCTGTAACAGATGAAAATCGTATTGAATATATTCATCTTGTTGCTAATTATAAATTAAATAAACAAATTAATGAACAAGTTTTAAAATTTCGTGAAGGTTTATGTGACGTTATTAATCTTGAATGGTTAAGAATGTTTGATGCTAATGAATTAAGAATATTAATATCCGGTGCACCAGGAGAAATTGATGTTAATGATTGGAAAAATTATTCTCAATATAAATGTAAGAAAAACAAAAAAAAAAAAAAGGAAAGAAAAATCTTTCTTTTATTTTAGCACCATACAACAAAGAACATCCGGTTATACAAACATTTTGGAAATGTGTATCTGAATTTACAGAAGATCAAAAAAGAAAATTATTAAAATTTACGACAAGTTGTTCGAGACCACCATTGTTTGGATTCAAAGTAAATATTATTAAATGAAATTTAATTTTCCGAGAGAACATTTCTAAATGTCAAATCGATTTTGAATCTCGACTATGTGTATCATGTAGATTTTAATGAGCTATGGATACTCTGAAAAGAGTCCGAGCTAATAGTTTAATACTGTCAGAGTACGGTATTTTTTCCGTAATTTTTGACACAATGCTGTGATTCTCCCCAGGAATACCAGGAAAATTGAGTTTCGAATTTCGACTCGAAACTTTTCATAGAGACAGGTCTTAATGGGAGTGATTTATTGTACATGTTTTAGATCTTTTGACTACTTCTGTCCTAAGATCCGACTATAGTAAAAACATGTTTTTCTTTCGGTTCATTGTACAACGGCAAATTCTGATGTTCTTGTTTCAGAAAAGGCGCAATCAAAAGATCTGAAACTTTCACAATAAACTATTTTCATTAAGGCTTGTCTCTTTGCGAAGTTTCAAATCGAAATTCGAAACTCAGTTTTCCTGATGTTCCTGAGGAGGACCACGGCATTGTGCTAAAAAATACGGTAAAAATAGAATATTTCAACAGTAATATGCTATTAATCCCAACTTTTTTCCAGAGAATTCATAGCTCATAAGAATCTACATAATGCACATAGTCCCAACTGAAAAGTGATTTGATACTTAAAAATATTCCCTTATTAGAACGAATAGCATAGAGTAAGAGAGATAGCCATCGGTGATTTTTATTCGTTTGGAACCACATGGAGAGTATTGATAACAATCGTTCATTTTCCTTCCAGAATAACTCTAGACTGTAAATTCTACTGTTTAGTCCTATCTCACTGTTCATGTAACCAAACACATCAGTTTGGACAAAAAAAAATCTATTGCTGAGTCTTTCGACCGAGATTAAGACTTTTCTCCTTTGGATTTATTAGTTCAGTTACGAACAGCCTTCAATTTTTTCTCTAACGTGAGGGCCGGGAGAGCAGCACTCCTTCAATGATCGGGTTGACCCTCTCGAGTTTTAAATCGTCTTTCTGAAAAAGGAAATCTGGATAACACACTGACAAACTTATAAGACAAACCCGAATATTGTTAAGTTAATATGTTTGGGGCTATTGTAAAACAAAAAATAAACATCTATAAACAATTTTTGAGTCTAAGTATAGATTTTTAAAGTTATAGATAAAACACTGAAATACCAAACTGTGTAAATCTATTTCGATTAAGTCTGAAAAGAAATAATGAAATTTATTTTTCTTATATTCTGTATATTTTAGGAATTGTATCCTGAGTTTTGTATTCAATCTGCTGGCTCGGAAATCGATCGTTTACCAACATCCAATACATGTATAAATCTTTTAAAATTACCTGAATATGCAGATGAAAATATGCTTAAAGAAAAACTATTATATGCTATTCAAGCAGCTGCTGGATTTGAATATAGTTGAAGAAAAAAAATTTGTTTTATTTCAAAGTTTTTTTGTCATCATATTTCTTTGTCATACATTTCAGTGAGCTATTTATAAAGATTTCCTTTTGTGTGTATTTATAATTTGGCGCGTGTTGCAACTACATATCTCTATAAAGATAAACTGGAAATATTTGTTTAAATAAGAGAAACACTTCTGAAAATGTGCATGTTCATTTCAATTCAATGTTGATTTAATTGAAAAATATTGAGCATCACAATAGATTTTGAGGAAAGTCAAAGATCAATTTTATGAATGATTTATCTTACATGATCAAGAATATTTTATAATAGAAAAAAAAAACATATCATTCATTTTGAACCTACCAAGGGGGAACAGTGAACCTCAAGCCCATAGTCTTCACTGTTCTGCGTCTTGAAATTTATTATCGAATATCTACCGATATTTTTCAAACAAGTGAAATTTGATTTAAATCTATTCTAAAGATTTTAGAACTAGAAAATAATATTTCTCAGGTTTAATGAAATTATTTTTATTTTGAATTCTTGTTTATTATACCAAGCAATCAATACGCTAGACTAGATTTTAAGAAAGAGAAAAAAAGAAGCGTTCATAAGAACAGAACAGAACTATAATGACAAAAAGAAAAGAGAAAACCTGAAGTTGCTGGAATAGTAAATGAAAGCAAATAACAGATACAAAAGAATAGAGAGAAACATGAGAAAAAAAGAAGAAATTTGAATGAGTTGAATTTCTTTGTCGGCATTTGTTCAATCATTAGATGCTACCTATATATAGATGTTGCAAGTAAAAATAATTCCATTATATTGAATTTACACTGCCACGAATGTTGCAATAATTGTGACAAACAGGACAACGTGAATTTTTCTTTCGTTTTTCCAATCTATCGTAACATTTCCTGCAAACACAATGATCACAAAGTAGCTTAAGGATGGCAGCACCATAGGATAAAGGATCACGATTGGCAGAATTCACATGACATCTTGTGCAAGTATCAAAAATAGAAGATTTTTCTAAAGCAAAACATAGCAGATTATAGATGAATTTGGTATGGGTTGAATGTGTGCATGTCGGTGCGGATTAAGAGAAGAACGCACCTGCACTCTTCTATCGA